>JAQQSY010002855.1:0-13381 GCA_028646535.1 Procyon lotor
GTATCCCTAACTAATGGGTGGGGTCCCCAACCCCACCGCGCCGTGTGCCCCTGTGGGGAGTCGCTCTCCTTTTGAGCTGGGAAACGGACTGGAGACGCCCGTCCGGCTGTGGGCTGAGGACGAGGGCGCAGGACCCGTAGTCGGGAGACCGGGGTGGGGGGCTGTCGCGGGGTCTCTCCCTGGGATGGTCGTGGAGCATTCCTTCACTGCCCTCCTCTGTGGGCCGTCGGGGTCCCCCGCTTCCACGCCCCAAATACGCAGTTGGCTGTGACGTCCAGTGAGCTCATCGCTGTGTCTATAATATGGACGTTTTGCCCTTTGTAACCCCTCCCCAAGACCTGGGATGTCGTCTTAAGGACGCGATCCAGCTCGTTGTGTCTCTGGAGAGTTTTCCTGGATGGCATCTTCGGTCGGCCCGCCCCACCCCACAGCTGACTTCTACAGTCACACCGCCCGCCCATTTGTGGGACGCCTTTGTTTATCTCGATGCCCACACTTTATCCTTGCTTGTTTGAACTCTGTTCATGTGCACTCCATTGCAGCTGCATTTCTCAGGACACGAAAAACAGCTTTTGAAAACAGTCCTCTGTCTTTGCGGCATTTCTAAGGGCTGTTTGTTGTTTCCTCATCGTGTGTCTGCTGGGCTCTTGGGTTTTCCCTTGGGGCCCTTCGAGGCTTTCCAAGGGATGGCCTTGCCAACAACCAAGCATTCTGTTTTCCGCTCAGACAGGCGCTCAGAAAGAATCACCGAGTGGCACGAATCTCTGAGCCTTGGTCTACGAAACGCAGCTAATACACTGTACACCATATTCTTAGATTTAATTTTTGTATTCAGTTTTCATAAAAACGTGTCCTCAAATCTATCATTCCTTTCGTTGTATTTTTTCCATTTCCAAGTGAAGAAAGATTAAAGACGGTTTCGCTTCGGCTCTTTAAAAAGAGTTCAGTTTTGTGTGTGTGTGTGTTTTTTTTTTTTAAAAGCATCGATTGTCTTTTCTCGCCCCTCAGAGCAAGACCGAGCTGGGTGGGAATCCGGGGCTGGTTAGCTCACAGGGAGAACTCTGAGACTCCCGAGGGGCCCAAATTCGGGGTCGGCTCTGTGCGGTGGCCCGTCACTGTCCTCTGTCCCTTCCACGGTCACCCCTGTCCTGAGAGAAAGCCAGAGAGGTCCACCGATGGCACAGAGGAGTCTTCCCTGCCTCTCTGGGTGGTCCTGGGGAAGTGGCATCCTTCCCCTCGGCCTCAGCCCCTGTAGCCGAGAATGAGTTCTGAAGGAGAATTCCAGGAACTGTCTAATCCTTCCCATCCCGTGACTCCAGGGACATCTGGTTTGTGCTGGAAGTTCTCCACCGGCCCCTTCAGCCCTGCTCCCCACCAGGCTGACCTCCGCAGACGGCAGGACAGGGCCCCCCCGGCCTCCGCCTCTGCTCGGGTGCGGCCGGTGGACTCGCGGGGAATGAAATCCAAGGGACAGCTGTTTTTCCGAGGTCAGAGTGGCCAGATGGGCACCGGAAGCGTTGCTTCGTGGGCGTCGCTTAGGGGAATCTTGACTCTCCGTTTTGACCAAATAAATGAAATACGAACACCTTTCAGTTGAAAAGATCTATGAATCACGAATACGACATAATAAACATTTGAACCTATACTATTTCAGGGATAATTTTCTGAGTATTATCATTCTTTCCTGTCTTGAATTCTGCAAAACATAACATTATTCCTTCCAATAAACACACACACATATGCACGCATACACACACACACACACAGTATATTCAGCCCGAGTAGCAAAATAACAAAGATTGTTTCAAAATGTTCGAGTGAGACTATCTTCTGGATTTTCTTCCCCAAATCACAATGTTTCTCCTCCAGGAAAGAGGACCAAAAAAAAAAAAAAAAAAAAAATCCCTTTGATTTAACTATGTACTTACGATATTTCTCCGATTTACTAAAAATGCTTGTATTTTCCTCCGTGGTTCAGGGTACAGAGGTGTAGACTGTGTCAATTATCATGGTGCATCTGCAATGTTTATATTCGCAGTTTAAGAGATTGCTTTTCGATATGTGTAACTAAACCCCGGTTGTGGGAACCTCGTGTGGTCACAGACATCGCACCCAGGGGACCCGTAAGGTCCGCGCGTATTGGAACAGATGAAGATCTGCACCTGTGGGAACAAAGCTCTTCTCGGATACGAAATTGTAGAACTTCATCCCCCCCGCCCCCCACAGGAAGTCTGGGAGCCAACACGGCATTCCTGAAATTTATGGGCAGGAGCACGTGCGGTTTATACGAAAACCCCAAACAGGTGGACCCAAATCGGAACCTCACGGCTCGGTGAACTCGCTCACCCCCAGCAGCTGCTGTGGATGGTCACGGATTTGACGGGTAGCGGGCAGGGGGCTCGGTTCCCACGACTTTGTTAGGGAGACAGGACACAGTCTGTGACTTGATGGGAGCCCCCTGCTCCATGCAGTGACTTTTCAAATATGGTGACGTAGGATCGCCTACAACGTACGGGCCAAGGAGAGTTTTAGAAGCCAATAATATTCCTCAGGGAAGGTCTTGAAGAATGGGCTCATTAAAATATCGGGTACGCGTGGGTTATGTTGATCAGGGTCGGTACAACGGAGCCAGGTCTTGGGTTCAGAGCCCTTCGTAAGACGCCCTTCGTGTTCGCTCATAAATGACCCAGGGGCACTTGGCTGTCGCAGAATGTCACTAGGTATTCGGGAATGCTTTTTCCTTCGGTCTATATTTGAACACCGAACAGGAAAGCGAGCCTCGCGTAGCCTGGGAGGTCTTACAAACCTATCGCAAAGAGGCGCGTGGCGGTTAGGGAAGAATTAGATGGACGCACCGTTTAGAACAAATCAGTGACACAACGGAGAATTTTTTAATGGTCGCATCGGAGCCTTCGAGTCAAAGTGATGACGGCTTCCCGGTCTACCTCTGAGTAGGCGGTTGGCCATGATTCTGCATTTCGGATCTAGTTAGCCCTCTTACAGCTCTGCACACACAGGGTCCCGGGGGTGGGCTAAAATTGTCTTTTGCCCTTAGACAGGGTCAGCATCGAGGCAGCTGCGTCCCTAGAGGAAGGTCACCCTGCCTGTTTCCAGGACTCGTCCGTGGGCTGCAGGCAGTGAGGAAACTTAAGTGTGTGCGCACTCCCCCCATGCGGTGACTCCCCTTCGAGGCTCCGGCTCCGCTGTCTGACCCCCCAGCCCCGGGGAGGAGCGTCGAGGAGCCTCTCTGAGTTCCAGGAACCATCAGGGTCGCCGGGCCCAGCGAGAAGCTCCCGGGAGTCAAGGTTCTGGCCCTGGAGGCAGTTTAAGTCCGAGGGAAGGTGACTTTGACCCTAAAGCGAAGCCATCCTCCCAAAATAACAGGGGCCTTTTAATTGAATTTTACTCGCCTTAGTTCTGCACGCCTTCCCCCGGGTCTCCGAGCCCCTCGGCCTCATCGACACGGCGAGGACCCCAAACCTCTAGGCCTCCTGGAGGCCGAGCGAGATGACGACAGGGTCTCCCCGCACCCCTGCAGGAGGACCTGTGTGCTTGGACCGCTGTCCCCATACCCTGCCCTCCTCCCGTGCCTCCCTGTGCCGACTTCTGTGTGGTCTCAGCCCAGCATAGCTGCGACCCTCAGAGCTCCCAGAGCACCAGGGCTGGAAAGAAAGGCCATTATCTGGGGTGGTCAGGTGGTGATGACCCACTAGTTTCCCATTGTCTGTTTCCGCAGCGAGCTCAAGGGCACGGCGGGTTCACGTTCTCTACTGGGGATTCACCCGTGAACTATGACGGGTCTGGGGAGACAATACCTTCCCCGGTGGCGGACACCCTGTCTTTCCCGTCATCTCCCCGTGGACACAGGGAAAGAGAGGGCAGCACGGAGCCAAGTGCCCAAGGCTGGGGGGCGGGGGGAGCTGGGGTGCGGCTCGCCCAGGTTTAAATTCATGACCTTGACCAAGCCAGGGGGGCAACGGGAAGAGGCTTTCTTGCGGGGTTCTGGCTCTGCTCTATCAGCTTGCGGCCAAATATGTTTTCTGGGGGAGGTTTGGCACTTCTGTTTCCTCTCTTGGACACAAACCAGATTTTATTAAAATTTTTAAAGGAATTAAAGTTTCTGCAAAATTTGAAAAAAAAAATGGCATAATTCGACCTTGCTCTTGACATGGACAAATGTTCAAGAATTCATTGTGATTTAACTCATCCCTCATTTCCTCTGTAATAAAGACAAACAGAAGAAAATCAGCATTATGAGAATGTGCCTATCGCCCCTGGAAGTGGGTTCGTGAGCAGCTAACAGAAAGATTTTCTCTGAAAACGGAGGGGTTTTGGACGTGAGAGTTGGGCCCTACGTGCCCACAGATTCCTCTCACGGATCAGGTGAGCGAGTCGAGGTGCCGAAGGCAGAGAGCTGGGGCGTGGCGGGGTCTCTGGGGTCAGGAGGGCGAACCCCAGACGCCGTGAGCGTGGGGTTCTTCGGAACCCTGGAAACGTGGCCACCACCTCCCATGGAATCTTCATGCCTTGCCTCGGCTTTGAATAAATGCTGCGCCTTTACGCAGATGTCTACCGATTATGCACGTGTGCCTCTCCCCCAAAGGCAGGACACGTAGACCCCTAACTCAGCGAGAGAATTGCTGCAAACATTTCTATTCTTTCCGAAGTCCCATCCGGAAGAGCGTTTACTCAGAATGACCTTATATGCACGGCTTTGTCCCAAGAAAAAAACAATGCACCTGCCAAAGGATGTGTTTTTCAGCACGAGCAAGGCGAGGCATTGAGGTCTTCTGTACCCTGTGCTGGCGGTAAATGGAGAGATCAGATTTTTAACGATGGCGGTGAATTCAGCCCTGGGGTCTGCACCACCGATCCCGGAGGAGGGGGTTGGCTCCGAAGACACCGGGCAGCTCCTGCTGACCAGGAGCTGAAACGCAGGCAGAGCTGTGTCTGGGGGGGGGGTCTGACTCTGACCAGCTTGGTCTGGGCGGTCTCGCGGCTGGGATGCCGTGATCACAGGGTGCCTTCGCTTTCCGCAGTCCGTGAAATGCCGAGCGTAGAGGAAAACCCAGCGGGGAGCCAGAGGTGATTTCCAACGTGCATAGTTTCCTTGTCGGAACTCGCGCGCTCCATCCTGACCTCGGTGAGCCGTGACACGCAGCCCTCGGAGCGTACAGCTCTGAGCCGTCCCGGGTGAGCTGGTGAGCTCAGCCCCACTCAGGCCCCGGCACGTGCTTGGGATCTCGCTGCTGATTTCTGTGCCCCCCCCTTTTGGGGGCGAGTGCCAGGAAAGATACGCCATCTGGGAACATGCGAGAGGCTGCCGCTGCTCAGGGCTCAGCGTTGCCGGGAGGTCCAAGAACACCTGCCCGGGGCTTCTGCGTGCCTGGCCGGCATCCTCCTTCGAACGTGAACTTGTGAGTCACGGTGCTGTTAGGAGGTCACGTAAGCTCCGTCTCCTGGCTACTCAGATGCAGGAGGCCTGCCCGACGTCGCTGGCTGGCCTTCTCCTGGAAAAGTTGGGAAGCCCGTCTGAGTTGAAGATCACCCACCCCCGTGACCGAAGTCACCCGGAGGGCCGAGGGTCACGTTAGGAATTCTTGGGAATAACTACTTTATGTCGGACGCAGTCCTAATGGACCTTCCTGGTGTCCAGTGAGAACGCCCCATTTCCTCGATCAGCGACCCTCTCTGCTTTCTCAGAGATGGCCCGCACTGGCCCTGCTCCCCCTTTGGGGCCCGTCTGGGGCCCGTCCTCCCGTCGCAGGTGCACTGAGCGAGGGCTTCCCGTGCGAGAGGCTCACTAAGCCTCGGCTCCGAGGAGATACTGGGAAGGGCATGGAGATGGTGGGGTCTAGGGGCGCATTAAGATTCAGGCAAAGTCTGGGGCCTGGGAGACCCCTGGGGGGCACCTGCGGTTTGAGGGTTTGCCTCCCCCCCCCCACTCCCAGGCAGGTCCCCCCTCGGCCTCCCGAGGTGTCCAGGTGTCCCTCGGGATCAGGGGCAGTTGTGTTCCGAGGCAGTCCATTGAGGAAAGTCCAGGGGGGTGGGCACCAGCAGCAGCCTCCGTGGAGCCGGGTGCGGAGCTCGGAGAGCTGAACTGGGGATGTGAACACGCCCCAGGCGCCTCCCGCAGGGTCCGAGGCTACACCGGCGACCGGAGTGCCGCTCTGGTCTCGAAGTGGGACATTGAGGAGCCAGGACCACGGAGGTTGCAAACGTCTAGCCCTCACAAGTCTGCTTGCGTGAGTCCAAACCTCTCTGCACCCTCCGAAAATACCGAGCTGGGACCTGGAGGGGACTCGCTCTGTGCCTCCTCCTTCGGGCGGGAGCCCCACGGCCCGGTCCCCCGTGGCCCAGGGATGCTCGCGTTACTTACACCGTCTGCACTTTCCACAACGCAGGAAGAAAGTCCTCACCCGGTACGCGACGGTGGATCGATCACTGTCCAGTCAATCTTTGTTCAATGAAACAAGGCATGCGCGATCTTAAGGACATAGTTATCGTCCTATTTTCTCGATGAGCAGCAAGTGGAATATATATGTGTGTGGGGAAAACAAAGCCAAGCGGTACGTACAGAAGAACAGTCCGCCGTCGGCCCAACAGCCTGGTAGTAAGGGCTTCTCCAACAGTGCCTTCCAAGTCGCCGTACCTTCTTACCTGGGTTTCCCGGGGCTCGGGATGCGGGCACCCCTGCCGTAGGCTCGGTTCCAGGCGCCCCAGCACCGTCGGTGGACAAGAGGGTAGAGATCAGGGCCTGCCTGCACTTAGATTTTTCTTTTGCGGGAGAGAAACGATAAGGCTTCGCGCAGTGAGCAAGTGGATGCGTAGGCAGGTCTGGTGGAGAGCGGGCAGGGCAGGGGTGTGCTGGGGCCCAGGGGTGCAGTGTCCCAGCGTGCAGGGGGGGGCTCATCTGGGAGGTGTCCCGGAGAAGGGTAGGTGCGGGCCCCGGGCGGAGAGCACGGGGGGGGGGGGCGGGGGGAGGCGGCCAGGCGGTCCTGAGGACTCGGGTCTTTGTCTCGGCCGCACGAGGGCCCAGGCAGGGTCTGGACAGACTGCCCGGCTTCCTCCGTTCTGCAGGCGTCCCTCTGGGTTCGGGCGAGAACCCGCACCCTGACCTCAGCTGTGTCTGCCTCTCCTCCCCTCTCACGTCTACGCTACGCCAAGAGCATTTTCCCTTGTTTACAAACTTTGGGTGTTTAATATGATGACCTAAGAAAGCACCCAACAGTTTGGACCTTGGGAAGTGCATGGATTTATTTGTGCGACTGTTTAGGGTCCCTGTCTATCAATTATCCATCATATCTATTTTATTATCTATAAAATAATTAGATAATACCTAATTATCTATAAAATATATATTTATCTATAATTATATATAATTAATAACATATTTATTATATTAAATATATATCAAACAATATATTGAATATATATTAAAATGTATATTTTATAATATAAATATTTTAATATATTCAATATATTATATAATATATAATAAATATATATTTATTATATATAAACTAATATTTTAAAATATATTTATATAATAAATATAGATATATATAAAATATATTTATATATACATAAATATATATCTTATTTTTATATATATGTAAATAATAATAATATATATTACTTATATTATATTAATATATAATATATATTACATATTAATATATATTAATTATAATAATATATATTATTTACATATATATTAAAATATATTTATATTTAGTTAAATATAATTATAAATAATTGGATAATATCTAATTATCATAGCTATGTTTTAATTATCTATTTAGTATCTATCTCTCTATTAAATTATCTATTATTTACCTGTCTACCTAATTATCTCTCTATGATATCTATTATCTACCTACCTATGATATCTAGTTGTCTATCTGTATCTATCTATGCTAATTATTAGATAATTATGTAATTATCTCTCTATCCGTGGGATCTATCTCCTATCTATGCATGTGCGTATCTATGTACTTCCTACCAAGGCATCCCGACACTCACGCTACTTTGTGGCTGGTCTTACGTGGTCAGACAAAAACTACAAACCTCAGAAACAAAGCCTCAGACGAATTATTCCGAGACTGTGACAAAACGAGACGGAATAAGGCAACTTCTTAATTGCCTCCACGCACAGGCACGAGTCACTGGGCAGCTTACAAATCCCTACATCCCCCTTTTACCAACAGCATCCGGCGCAGAATGAGGCCCCATCTTCCTGGGCCCCCCCAAATTACAGGTGCCTGTGCCCTTCAGCCGCGACCCCTCAGGGTCCCCCAGGGTGTCCCCTAACCCCGGTCAGTGTTAATGCGTCTCTGTCGCCTGCAGGTTTGCTCCTGTGATCTTCACCTGGAGGGCACGGAATACATATATATGCAGACATCCATGTATGTTTATTCAATGTAAATAGAATATGTGTCTTATACATACTCAATTTCCCTATAGAGCATCACACTGAAGCTGTTTCCAGTAAAGATGTGACTCCTGGAAGCAAGCACCCCCTGTCCCCGATGTCGCCGGGCAGCGACCTGCTCCCGTTCCCATGGGAACGCATGCCACCCGGCCCCAGGTGGGACCAGGGTTTTAAAGTAAACACCCCGCGATGGCTTAAGTCCCTAACTCTATTCAGAAACCTCCATCCGTTTCTATGGTAACTCCTGCGGCATTTTGCAGCACCCGCTAGGTGACGGTTACTCACAGGACCGTCAGGCCATTTCTGCAAGTTGTGTCCTCGTCCCGTCACCCACACCTTCCTCCTGTTGATAATAAAACACAATTGTAAATGTAAATTTACCATTGTTTAAAAATACCATGTGTTAAAGGTACAGAGTAACTATTTCATGCGTGTAACTTTGTTGTATTTGACCATATGGCTACATTGTTACGACATGTTTTCCAAAGGCAAACACCTGTGGGGGCTGGGCCTTCATTTGCAGGGTTGGGAATTGGGATGCGGTGCACCCTCGGGGGTTTGCAGGATGCTCTGATTCTCAGTGAGACGCGGGTGCTTAGACACAGCCTCCGTCTTAGGACGAGCGATATTCCCGTAAGCTCTAAGTCGCTTTTGTTCTATTTGGCTCTGGTGGACAGAACGAGGGCTGCCTTGTGTTCCCGGTCTTTTTAAAGGCTGTCTCCAGGGCTGTCTCTGTTCCCCCCACGAAATCTTGCCTGCGCCTGATACTTGAATCTTTCTTTGGCTCAGAGATTTTTTTTCCAACTGTTTCTATGTTATTGATTTGGTTCTGTTCTTCAGTTTTCGTCTTCACGACTTTCCTGGATCCGTTCTCCCTGCTCTGTGGCTTTTCTGGAATTACGCTCATACGTTTGTCCATTTTCCTCTAGATTTTATGTCCACCCTTCACGTTGCGCGGTGTCTGCCAAGCCCCTCAGCTTCCTCGGGCCGTTGTCATCGTCATCAACGTAGCATTCCTGCCTCTCCCTACTTCCCTCTTGCTTCCTGGGTTTTCCTGTTGCTTCTTCCTGAAAGGTTGGTTGTGATCGGGGGATTGTAACGCTGTGTCCATCCCTCCGGGTGCCTCCTGTGTACCTAGGGCTGCTCTCCAAGGTACCACGTCCTTAGATTCATGGAGGTGTCCCTCTTCTTGGAATGCAGTTTCCTTTTTGCAATCTCTTTCTCATCATTACGGGAAGGACTGGCCATGTTAAGATTGGGCTATAACCAAGGGAGCTGAGCCTGGGCATCCCCCCTCTTGGATGGCGTTGGCATCTGTCCACTCAGGGCACCCGCTTGATGGACTGGACGGCTCAGCCATGATCCTGAGCTTGCTCAGCACCTCGCCGGGTCCGGTTCCTTCTAGATGCAGAGGTTAGAGGGCAGATACCCACCTTTCCTTGGGTGTGTCAAGAAGGTTCTAGAATCTTCACCAAGAGCCTCATGGCCTCATTGCGTTCATCCCCCTGGAAGCCCCCCACGATGTCTCCGGTAGACAATCCCTCACTGTTTCTGGCTCACGGATCGGCTGTTCCCTGCACTGTTTTGAGTTTTCCTATGTTGTATATTCTGTCGTTTATCCCAGTGGGAACCTTGGAGGAGAGCAAGTAGGGAGACACATGTTACGGTCTCCGTCTCGCCAAGAATTCCTGGCCTTTTCCTTTATTAAGAACCTCACTGGAAAATTTCACGGGAAAACATGTGGCGTGGAGGAGAGCTAACTGGCCCTGAGAGGTGACTAACATCCCAGGATCCTGTCCGAGCCCTGGATCCCAGCCTCCCGTCACATACGCAGGTACAGGTGCCCGTTCAGTGTCACTTACTGCCAGCCTTGAAATCCCCGACCATAGTGAGGCATTTCCTTTGTTTTTCGTACATTTCTCAGAAAGGGCTTTTTTCAGAACAAAGATTTGTGTTCCTTTCTACTCATTTTAACCATTTTTTTTTTTTTTGAGAGAGAGAGAGAAGTATGGGGAGGGGCAGAGGGAGAAGAGGAGAGAGACTCCCAAGCGGACTCCCCTCTGAGCTCAGAGCCTGACTCGGGGCTCAATCCCACAGCCCTGAGATCGTGCGCTGAGCTGAATCCAAGAGTCAGATGCTCAACCGACTGAGCCCCCCAGGCGCCCCCATCATTTTAGCAATTTTATCATCTCTCTAATTCCGTCATTACTTCAGAGTGATTAACATAATAAAAAAAACATGCATTTTGAAGCAAGTCCTGGTGCACACCATCAGCGAAGAAGCACTTTTGCAGCCTCAACTTTGGTTGATTTTAACACGCTTTCCTCAAAATACGTCTGCGCTCTCTCCGGAGTCTTCTGAGTCCGAGGAAGAGGGAGGCCTGAAGGCACGCCAGCCCTCGTCTGAAGAAAGAGCGGAGGTCGCAAGCAGTCCCTTGGTCCAGGGTCCCAGCGACTTCCCAGCACAAGGAGCACCAGCCCCCAGGCCTCCAGCATCGATCGGCCCCGGGGCTGAGCCGGGCGCTGGCTGCTGTCGGCCCCCCGCGCCTCTTCATTCTGGAGGAAGTCTGTTCCATCTTGAACCGTGCAGGTCATCGAAAACCCACCGATCCACCTGGCGTGCTCCCTCCCGTCGCTGCCTCGCAGAAACGCCTCGGGGTTCCGATGTCCAGCAAAGCACAAGCCGCAGTCCGGGCCTGGCCAGTGCCGGCCGGGGGGTGGGGAGGCCCACCGTCCGGGCTCCCCCAGGCCGCAGCCGCACGCTCGTCCACCGCGCTGCGCACGCTGTCGCTGTTGCAGACAGCACTGGGGTGAGAGACTGACCCCCGATGGGGAGAAAGCCCTGTGAGGCCAGAGGCTGTGTTCACCTCACCGCGGGACGTGGGGACATCCCCACACAGCAGGGCTGTGACGCGTGCCGACCGGAGTTGGCTCAAGGTCACTCGGACCCACTCCAGGGGCTCAGGGATTTCCAGTTCTCAGCGCAGATACAACCCTGACTTTTTCTTTTTAAGGAACCAAGGACGCGTCTCAGAAGTAGGTTTGTCACCTCCGGCGAGGGGAGGGTCTCTCGTGTCTGAGTGGCTCACGGGGGCGGGAGCTCCGTCCGGACCGGATGGCTGCTGGTGAAGAGTCCTTTGGCGGCGGCATCTGCCGCGTCTACAGGCTCCGAGGTGCAAGACCCTGGCCGCTCAAATCTCCGCCTACTAGGAAGTTTGGGGACAATGGATGTGGGCTGCTCCCGCCGCGGAGGGTCGCACCTCTACAGAGGTGACACCTTACGTCAGGGACCGGCACCCCAGCACCTGGAGAATGAGATGTCCTCCCTCAGAGAGAGAGCCCGCAGCACCTGACACATCCCGAAAAGTCGTGTCTGTTGTAAAAAGACCAGGTGATTTACATGCGTGCGGAAGTCGGAGAAGCTGGAGGGTTTCATGTGGGCTTTACTTCGCTACGCCCAGGGTCGCTCCCACCAGCCCGCAGCTTGTCCCTGTGACCTGAGCAGGTGCGTTGCAACTCGGGGTGGAAGGCACGGACACGCGGGCTCAGACAGACAGGCGGCCGTGCAAACACGGAGGACAGCGTCCGGGAGACCTCAGCACCGGGCGTGTGTCCGTGAGAGCGCGGAGCCGGGCCCCGTGTGGCTGGTGGATGACAGGCGAGTCAGCGCCGGCCAAGGTGGGCTGGGGAGGGGGCGTGTTTGCGGTCGGCCGGCTCCAGCCAGATGCAGAGGATGTGGTGTGGGTTCCAACCGCAGCTCGAATAACTTACTGGAAGGAATGGGGGCTGAAGAGTCCAAGCAGAAGGGCTTGAGACGGAAATGAATTTATTGATTGATTAAACATTTTTAAAGATCTTCTGTATTTACTTAACACAGAGAGAGCACAAGCAGGGGGAGCAGCAGAGGGAGAAGCAGACTCCCCTGCTCAGGAGGAAGCCCCATTCTGGGCTCGATCCCAGGACCCTGGATCATGACCTGAACCCAAGGCAGACGCTTCACGGACTGAGCCCCCCAGGCAGGGGTCCCTGTACACCCGCCGGCAGCAAACGGGGACTTCTTTGAAAGATGCCGATGAACCAAACTGGGTTTTATTCCAGTGAGTGCCGACAAGAGCTCTGAAAACTCGTCTGCAGGAAGCCCCGGGGTGCAGGGGGGCAGGGGGCGGAGAGAAGGGGCAGGGCAGGCTCCCGGCATCACGGGAGGTTCCTAGGGGCACGTCACATACCGGGTGGGGGGCTTGGGGATACAGTTCGATTTGGGGGATGCCACGGCTGAAATTGCTAGTCGCCCCATAGGGAGCACAGAGCAGGCAGCGGAGTGCTCCCCCCGCGAGGGCAGGGCGGTCGGATGTAGGTGCTGGGCTGGCCGAGCGTGAGCCAAGCCCCTTCTCGACGAGTGACGATCACGGTCCGCTGCTCCAGCCGGTGTGGCGACTCGGACGATGGAGACCTGACACTTCTCGTGGGTTGTCGACAAGACACGGGGTCTCTTTGGGGGGACACTGCCCAGTGCTGTCCTTGGGGCTCCTCCCCCGCACCTGGTGCGGCCATGTGGCCCACGAGGTGGTTGGGGTCCCCCGGGCGGGCGCCTCCCGGTGGCTGCCACGGCTCCGTCCCTCGAGATTCCTCCACGGGGAGCCGGACGAAAGGTCAGACGGCCCCGAAGTCAGTCTTAGCGGTAAGGAATCTGTCTGGACGGACACAGACGTTTCCCAGAGGCTTGTTGGAGTGATTAAGACATTTCTTCAGCAGAGATGGAGCATTTAGAAATCTTCTGGCATTTCTGGGCAGCGCAGAGATGTTTCCATTCAGAAGTGGCTCCACTGCCTCATGATTTTTAAAAATAAATGTTTACGGAAAGACAGAGTTTATCGGAAAGCAGGGTTTAGCAATTATGTCTATTCCGGGTCTGTCCCCTCGATGCCGTGAGATGCTCCTGGGCACCCAC
>JAQQSY010002856.1:0-13380 GCA_028646535.1 Procyon lotor
CACTTGGTGAGACTATCCAATGCCTTAGGTAATAAAAAGGATGGACAGGCACCCTCCTGCAGCCTCTAGCTCTGCCGTTCAAAACATGTGCTCTCCATAGTTGCCGAGCTCGTAGAACAGGGTGTGGCTTACTTCTGCTTACAGTCCTTTGGCCAGAACTGGTCGTGTCCCAACCTAACTGCAAGGGATTCTGAGAAATGCAGCAGGCCGCATAAGGTGGTGGTCAAAGGAGACCACAGTCTCCATTATGGAGCTTTTTTATTTACAAGAAGCACATATTCATGTATTAACTTTGTAATTAAAAAAAAAGTCCAAGGTTGATGGAAAAGGAAAGCCTGCCTATGGTATGTGTGTACTGGGGGTCTTGTGCATGGGAGGTGTGGTAGGCAGGGAAGGTGTGTCTCAGAGCCAGGAAATAATAAGGACCTTGGATCCTTCTGCTTTCAATGCATTGCCTTATTTAAATGGCACCACAATCCTCTCAGTTGATTACTATTAAAAGTCCCATCTTATGAAGGCAGATTCTGAGTCCTAAAGAGTTTCCAGGACTTGCCTGGGTCTCATGGATGGTAAGGAGCTGAGAAAGGAACCAGGCTTTCACGTTAGAAAGTGACACCCCACGTTAGAAAGTGACACCCCACCGCAGTGTCTTGAAGGGCTTCATGCCTGCGGGGGTGCTCTTATGTTGCAAAGGGGAGACTGTTACTTGAGAATGAAATCACGGGGATGTATATATCAAAGGGAGAACAGCTGGGCTTCCTTCCAGCTTCTGCCCTCACCCCCACCCTCCCCGCCTCAGCATGGGGTCACATCCCCAAGACAAGGAACCTGCAGCTCCCAGACCATTTACAAAGGATGTAGATTTCACTGCAGGTTTCAGAGGCCTGGGAGCAGGAACTACTGCTCAGCACCCAGGCAGCCTTCTTTAAAATCCTCTACAAAGTTTCCGCTTCTTCACTCAGACTTGTCTTTTCTCCTCCGCAAACTCTTTAACTCCTTCAGTGACTTGGTTCTGGCTTCCAGCCTCACTGCACTCTCTGACCTCATTCAGGAAACAAATTGGATGCCTGGCAAAGCAAAACCTCTTCACTGGAGGAATCCTGCGTACAGTTCTTCCCACTACATCTAAAAAACACCCAGTGGACTTCGCATCCACCTAAGGGCATGCTTAGCACAGAGAGCGAAGACAGCGGCTGGCCATCCCGAGAAAATGATAATTAGTTTAGCAATGCCCTGCTCGTGGTTGACAAGTGGAAGTGGGGGATGGGGTAGAAATTTCCACAGGGGAAAATATGCATACTTCCTAGAGAGACTCGGCAAACAGACCTGGTGTACTCGTTCCAGTGACCAAGGTCATGGCATTCCAGAGCGTGTATTCTCAGTGGAAAGACACCTCAGCTCATGAATGTTTGGGGAATAAACGAGGTCAAATTCCAACCAGTCCCCCCCTTTTAACTTAAGTTCTTCCAACTGACACGAGGGACGAGGCATCACAAAATCCGTTCCTTTTCCTTCGTGCAGAGATGGGGTGGGGGGCCTTTCTCTGGCCCAGGTCATACCGCCAGCGGGAAACCAGGAGTGACTGGAGGGCGGCGGATGAAAGTGCAGGCGTCTGCCACTATTTCCCGGAGGGGGCATCTGTTTGCAATCACCCCCAATGCCAGCAAAGTCTGCTCTGCCTGCCCATGCTCTTTTGGAATGGTGCTGGAGAGTGGTGACATGGAGGCCGCCTTCCCTCCCGCTGGCAGGTGCCTTTCACCTTGAACTTGCAAATGCAGGCAATGTCCAGCCTCTGACAGCAGCATACCGGAGCAGGAAGACCAGGGTGACTAGGATGTCAGTGCCGTCCTGGCACGGGCTGACACAGTGCTGAAAATCACTTCCTCTTCTTCCCTGGCCCCTCTCCAGGCCGGAAGCCGTCCTTTCTGATCTGCATCCCGCCCCCGCCCATCTTCCCAAGGCAGGCTGTGTGCACTGCCGTCTCAGACCTCCGCCGCTTAGAAACCCTGACCTCCAGGGGGCAGCAGACGCATGTGGCAAGTGGAAAATGTCTGCGGATCGCTGGTTGTCTTTAAAAACTGTACAAATTTTGCATTCTACTGGAAGCTACATATGCATTTGTTTTAATTTAAAATATCTTTAAAACTGTTACACTTTTCCCTTCCAAGTCTTCGGCTGGAATAAATTCTGCAGAAAATGTACCATGCTTCTCTCGGGGTTTTGCACACCCCATAGACCCCCACTGAGCACACTCTGGGGTGCGTAAGCAGGCTGATGCCCCAGACTGCGTCATTCAAGGCCTTCTCAAGTGTTTTTGATTTTCATTCCCAACCTCCACCCCCCTCCCAGGAGACCCCAATCGGTACGTGCCCTGATTTTTGAGGCAGCCTGTGAAGCAGGGGCCTTGTCTGCCCACCCTCCGCCTTCAGAGTCCACACAGAACCTTACACAGAGCCAGTGATCCCTTAAGTGTGTGTGCCTCCAACCACCCTTCTCACAGGACCCCGGAACCTCCACAATGCCATACTCAAGATGGCCAGTAGATGGCACCAAGTTTTCTACCAGAGCTGCCAGGCAGGTTTGTGGTTTGAGTCTGGATTGGCAGAGGGAAAACAGACTTCCTCTGGCCACATCTCATACTCTCTTTCTCAGCTCTGCCCTTCCAGGGTGCCCATTCAGCCTTCAGGGAGAGGAGCAAGTGAGGATAGAGAAAGCCACAAGGGTTATCTTTCCATGATTTCTGCTCGTTAGGGGATGTCAGGATGCCGACTGATTTGTTTCCAGAAGAATCCCAAGATTCCTCCTGTAGGCTCAGAGAGGCTCCAGTGAACATAGAGAAGGAGGTTCAACACCAGGCAATGGAAGAAATTTTTCTGTTAAGCAGTAGGGTCTTTTATCAGAGGAATATGGAACCTGAAGGTAAGAAATGATAATGTATTGAAATGCTACCATTGGGGCCACCACCACCACCACCATCATCACCACCATCATCACTACCACCATCATCACCACCATCATCACTACCACCGTCACCCACCACCACCACCATCACCACCATCACAACAATCATCATCACTATCACCATTATCAACACCACCACCACCGCTGCCACCACCATCACCAACACCACCATCATCATCAACACCATCATCTCTACCATAGGCATCTTTCCTCTCCACCATGTATTTAGAGCTTTGAAGACTGGAGAATATCTTACATGTTTTACATAGTTTCTATCACTTAATCTTTACCAGAGACATTTCATAGTGTTTGATAACACACAGGGAGCTTGAAGAGATGATCTGGTAGGAGACCTGAGTTTTCTGTGTACATAGTATACTTGTCCATTTTCATGTTTTCTGGTTTCTTTGGGAGACCCCCAGTAGACCAGAAGATGGGTGATATTGGGTGTCCCTAGTGTGAGAAGAAAAGGCCCATTGTGCTTTGGAAGGAGAGGGAGAGCAGATAATAGAGGAGAAAGATCACACCTGTCTCCCCCTGCCCCCAGGCTCTACATGGATAGCAGCAGGTGACTTTAACTTAAAGAATGGGTGGTTTTGCTCCTCCTGGGCACTGTGTATATGACTGATCATTAGCAAGACCTTTGAAGTTTATTCCCAAGGTCTTCCATTTGATACTTCTGGTAGGATAACAGGAATGCACAAAGACCTCAACACACAAAGCCACTCAAATGCTCATAGTGGTGGCAAAGGACGCAGAAGAGAGTCACTGTAGCTTCCTCTAGGACAACAAAGAAGGACTGCTACAAGTAGGCTTCCAGAAAGATCCCACACAAGGAAGATTTTATCTGAACATTAGTAGAAAACGAACGCCAGATCCCTTATTGCCGAAAGACCCAAGATGTTCCTATAGGCCACACCCCTCAAGCTGTGAACATTCCAAATGGGGAAATATCCTAGGCTCAGCAGAGAAGCTCTGCACGCCTTGTTTGGAAGGTCATCTTTCTCAAGGGAAAACTTGTAGAAAGAAGGTCCCCCCATGCCATCTGCTGGTTTGGGTAGCTAGAGGCCTGTCTTTATTTAGTGTCATGTATGTATATCAGTGTGAGTATAGATCTGTATGACTCTGCTGTGAGCGAGCCCATGGGACGGGTACTGTTCAAGGAGGAAGACAGACAATATATGTCTATTACTCCAGTTTTATGCATGTAATATCACAGGCAAATATAGACACCTGGACATTATCAAACCAAAATTAAAAACCCATTGGAATAAAATGACAGTATTTGCACAGATTGCCTATAAATCTTCAATAGCTAATTCTCCCTGGGCATCGCATCAAATGTTCACTTTCTTTTTAATGTTTCATTAGGAAGGAGATTTATTGCCCAACTATTGAACTATGTCAATTTTTCAAAAACATTGTGTGGATATTTCCAGGAACCACATGTTTGATTTTGTATTAGCTTTATGCCACTGAACAGAAAGAGGCTTGATCTCTCCAATGATGAAATGACACTAATCATGAAATTAAAGGAGATAGCATGTACGCGGTTGGAAGCGGCAGCAGTTTCCCATAAATGTATCCTAGCCCTGGCTCCCTTTGATAAGTTAGAATGATGTCACTCCCGCTGGGGCCAGGGCACATCCACTTCCCCTACCCCCCCGCCCCCAAGCACCCTCTTCCCCTATCTAAATGTGGATCCAAAGAGAAGTCTTCAGAGGAACCAGATTCTTATGATGGGGTGTGTTCCCCAGCTGTGCGTGTTTGCCTGCCATGGTGGGAAGAGCCTACGAAGGTCCAGGAAGGAAAAGAAAAATGTTAGGCAAAAATCAATGGATTGCATATGGTGCCCGTTAAAAGTAATAAATAGGCAGAAGATAAAGGGCCCGGCTTACACATGTGAACTTGTCTCTGCAAGGGCCCTGGCATCCAGAAGGAGTGGGAGTGGCTGCTTCCTGTTCCTGTGGCCCAGCCTTGGACTACACCCATGGGGCAAGAGCTTCACTGAGCAACTGGGAGAGAGAAGGGGAGGGGGCCTCAGGGTGGAGGAGGGGGGAGAAGAGAGGAGGGAAACTTGAGGGTTTGCCTGGCCCTAGTTCCCATCTTTTCTGCAGGCTCTTCAGACAGGACAATGACTCATCCAGGTGACCTCCAGTGGAGCAAGAGGGAAATATTTGAGTGGCTGCAAACACTTCGGAAAACCAGGAGAACATGGAAGGTGAGATTCTAGAACACTGAAAGCCAAGCCTCTACTCATAGCTGGAAATGATATTGGCCATGTTTGGCCAACTAATTGGGACTAATACATGTCCCAATGTATGGCTTTCCCCCCATTCTATCATGTTGAAGATATATATATCTCCATATATTTTTATATATCCCCATTTATTTTATATATATGTATGTGCATGTATGTATCTACAAGATTTCTATCATCTAATCAGTCTATCATCTATCTGTCTGAGCCCCACAATACTCACATAGAACCAGAATGGGGGAGAATCGCTTTGTGATGACTTAGAGGGTGGGGCATGGAAAAACTAGACATGAGCCTCACCTTCCCTCCCAGCTCTTTGATTTACAATTTGGTCTTTAATTAAGGATTCCTTAATTAAATGATAAAAATCATTTAGCTCTATCAATATGCTGCTACTAGTGATTTTCATTTGTTCAATACATATTCTAGTATCTGATTGGCCAAAGACCCTGAGAAGTACAACAGAAAGATTCCCACATAAGTAACTAGTGTTTGAATGAATAGATGTAGGATACTATTTTGAAACTATTAATTGGAAGTGTATATATGTTTTCATGTATGTTTATGTTTGTGTTTATATATGTGCTTATAATTGTGATTCTGATTTTAAAAAACATTATTTTTTAAATTAAATTTAATTTTTTTAAAGATTTTATTTATTTATTTGTCAAAGAGAGAGAGCACAGCAGGCAGAGTGGCAGGCAGAGGCAGAGGGAGAAGCAGGCTCCCTGCCAAGCAAGGAGCCCGATGTGGGACTCGATCCCAGGACCCTGGGATCATGACCCGAGCCAAAGGCAGCCGCTTAACCAACTGAGCCACCCAGGCGTCCCAAATTTAATTTAATTTTTAAACTAACATATAATATTTTACTTGCCCCAGGGTACATGTCTGTGAATCATCAGGCTCACACACTTTACAGCACTCCCATAGCACACACCCTCCCCAAAGTCCATAAGCCAGCCATCCTATCCCTACCCCCTCACTCCCCAGCAATCCTGTTTGTTTTGTGAAATTTAGTGTCTCTTATGGTTTGTCTCCCTCTCAATCCCATCTTATTTCATTTTTTCCCTCCCTAGCCCCACGACCCCCACCCTGCCTCTCAAATTCTTCATATCAGAAAGATCATATGATAATAATCTTTCCCTGATTGATTTATTTCACTTAGCATAATACCCTCTAGTTCCATCCACGTTGTTGCAAATAGCAAGATTTCATTTTTGATGGCTGCATAGTATTCTAGTGTGTGTGTGTGTGTGTGTGTGTGTGTGTGTGTGTGTAACATCACATCTTCTTTATCCATTCATCTGTTGATGGACATCTAAGTTCTTTCCATAGTACGGCTGTTGTGGACATTGCTGCTATAAACATTCGGGTGCACGTGCCCCTTCGGATCACTACATTTGTATCTTTAGGATAAATACCCAGTAGTGCAATTTCTGGGTTGTAGGGTAGCTCTATTTTCAACTTTCTGAGGAACCTCTATACTGTTTTCCAGAGTGGCTGTATCAGCTTGCATTCCCACCGACAATGTAGGAGGGTTCCCCTCCTCCACATCCTTGCCAACATTTGTTGTTTCCTGACTTGTTAATTCTGACTGGTTTGAGGTGGTATCTCACTGTGGTTTTGGTTTGTATTTTCCTGATACCGAGTGATGTTGAGCACTTTTTCATGTGTCTGTTGGCCATTCGGATGTCTTCTTTGGTGAAATATCTGTTCATGTCTTCTGCCCGTTTCTTTTCTTTTCTTTCTTTCTTTCTTTTTTTTCTTCTGCCCATTTCTTGATTGGATTATTTGTTCTTTGGATGTTGAGTTTGAGAAGTTCTTTATAGATTTTGGATACTAGCCCTTTATCTGATATGTCATCTGTGAATATCTTCTCCCATTTTGTCAGTTGTCTTTTGGTTTTGTTGACTGTTTCCTTTGCTGTGCAAAAGCTTTTGATCTTGATGAAGTCTAATACTTCATTTTTGCCCTTGCTTCCCTTGCCTTTGGAGATGTTTCTAGAAAGAAGTTGCTGTAGCTGAGGTTGAAGAGGTTGCTGCCTGTGTTCTCCTCAAGGATTTTGATAGATTCCTGTCTCACATAGAGGTCTTTCATCCATTTTGAGTTTATTTTTGTGTATGGTGTAAGGAAATGGTCCAGTTTCATTCTTCTGCATGTGGCTGTCCAATTTTCTCAACACAATTTGTTGTCTTTTTTCGATTGGACATTCTTTCCTTCTTTTTTGAAGATTAGTTGACCGTAGAGTTGGGGGTCCATTTCTGGGCTCTCTATTCTGTTCCATTAATCTATGTGTCTGTTTTTGTGCCAGTACCATACTGTCTTGATGATTACAACTTTTTGTAATAGAGCTTCAAGTCTGGAATTGTGATGCCACCAACTCTGGTTTTCTTTTTCAACATTCCTCTGGCTATTCAGGGTCTTTTCTGGTTCCACAGAAATTTTAGGATTACTTGTTCCATTTCTTTGAAAAAAATTGATGGTATTTTGATAGGGATTGCATTAAATGTATAGACTACTTTAAGTAGCATAGACATTTTCACAATATTTGTTCTTCTAATCCATGAGCATGGAACGTTTTTCCATTTCTTTGTGTCTTCATCATTTTCTTTCATGAGCACTTTATAGTTTTCTGAGTACAGATTCTTTGCCTTTTTGTTGAGGTTTATTCCTAGATATCTTATGGTTTTGGGTACAATTGTAAATGGGATCGACTCCTTAATTTCTCTTTCTTCTTTCTTGCTGTTGGTGTATAGAAAAGCAACTGATTTCTGTGCATTGATTTTATATCCTGACACTACTGAATTCCTGAATGAGTTCTAGTAGTTTTAGAATGGAATCTTTTGGGTTTTCCACATAAAGTATCATATCATCTGCAAAGAGTGAGAGTTTGACTTCTTTGCCAATTTTGATGCCTTTTATTTCTTTTTGCTGTCTGACTGCTGAGGCTTGGACTTGTAGTTCTATGTTAAATAGCAGTGGAGATAGTGGACATCCCTGCTGTGTTCCTGACCTTAGGGAAAAGCTCTCAGTTTTTCCCCATTGAGAATGATATTCGCTTTGGGTTTTTCATAGATGGCTTTGATGATATTGAGATATGTACCCTCTATCCCTACACTTTGATTTCAACTTGGTTAGATTTTAGTTCTTTTATTTCTCCAGAAAGGGATTTTATTTCTCCAGAAAAGGATTCTCTAATATCTTCCATGTTTTTTTTGAGCCCAGCTAGCACCTAGATAGATAATCATCATTCTGAACTCTAGTTCTGACATATTATTATTGTCCGATTGATTAGGTCCCTAGCTCTTGGTACTGCCTCTTGTTCTTTTTGTGTGGTGAGTTATTCTGCCTTGTCATTTTATCCAGATAAGAACAGAGGAATGAGAGAACAAAATACTAAAAGGGTAGCAATGACCCCAGAAAAATACACACTAACCAAATCAGAAGAGGCCTGAAACCAGGGGGAGACAAAAGGGGTGGGGGGAAGAAAAAAAGAAAAAAAGATATATATTAGACTGGTGAATAGAACAGAGGCACACACTTGATTTTGGGTGTATTTCAGTCTGTTAGAAGAAACTACATCCCAAAATTTTAAAGAAAGAAAAACTTACCTATATACAAAAATAAGGGTAAACACGACAAAGGGATAGACTATGACTATAAAGATGAAATTAAAAAAGATTCTAAAAAAGGAATTGACAAGAAGTTGGTTGAAAAAAGAAAAAAAAAAAAGAGAGAAAAGAATGTGATCAGGCTGGAGACTAAAACAAAGCCATACACTAGCTTTAGGGTATATTTTGATCTTTAGAGAAATTGTATCCCAAAATTTAAAGAAAAAAAACCCCTAAATGTATACAAAAAAGTAAGGTTAATTACAATGAAGGGATAAAATACGACTATAACAATGAAACTTTAAAAAGATTTTTAAAAAGGCATTGACAAGATAAAATAGTTTAAAAATGTTAAAATAGGAAAGAGGAAAAATTAAAATAGAATAAGAAAAAAAATTTTAAAAATTTAACTAAAGCCATAAATTCTATGTGTTGCTTTTTCCTAATTCTGGAGTTCTGCAGTTCTCATTGATTGGTGAACTTGGCCTGGCCTTGGCTGGATGTTCTTGCTGATCTTCTGGGGGAGGGGCCTGTTGCAGTGATTCTCAAATGTCTTTGCCCCAGGTGGTATTGCACCGCCCTTGCCAGGGGCCGGACTAAGCAATCTGCTTGGGTTCGCTCTTGTAGCTTTTGTTCCTTGAATGCTTTCGGTACAGCTTTGGAGGAGGAGAATGAAGATGGCGGCCTCCCAATCTCTGTCCGGTAGGAGCTGAGAGCTCAGCTCCGCTCCTCAGTGCGCCCTCAGAGAAAAGCAGTCAATCCCTCCCATCTTCTTGGTCTCCGGTGGCACTCTGAGCTCACCCGGCCTGTGACTGAGCATTTCTATCTCTGGTGCGCAGCTCTCTTTGGAGTCTCCAAACCCAGCTGACTCCTGCGCCGCTCCTCCCGGAAGAGGAAGATGGATTTCCCTGGATCGGCTGCTTGTGGGGTCCCTGCCCGAAGACAATGGCTCAACTATGCCTTGGATTGTGGTTTAAGGTAACCCCAAGCTGAGAGCTCACTGCTCGGCTCCGTCTCTGCAGCTGGCTTCCCCGCTCTGATACGGGGGAACTCTGTCACACTCAGACACCCTTGGTTTTTTTGTGACCCCATAGGTCCTGAGACCACACTGTCCCCAAGAGGGCTCTACCCCCTGCTTAGCCTCTGGAGCGACGCCTCTCCACAGAACAGACTCTAAAAGTCCCGATTTTGTGCTCTGGGGCTTTGCATCTTCCCGGGAGTCGGCCCCTCCCCCTGTGGTCTATCTTCCCATATATCACCTTGGATTCACTTCTCCACACATCCTACCTTTTGGAAAATGGTTGATTTTCTGTTCCTAGAATTGCTGCTCTTCTTCTCTCTCTGGTTGAGTTTGTACGTATTCAGAATGGTTTGATAACTACCTAGCTGAACTCCTGGGACCTGATGATTTTTCGGTCTCCTACTCTGCTGCCATCTTGCTCCTCCCTCAACATGATTAGTTTTTTAATGCAGAAAAGACTAAAAAGGCTCAAAATATGACTGCCAATGTGATCCCAAAGATCTAAGAAGTAAAAGTTATGTATGCCCACGAAAGTACTGAAAGGTGTGCTTACCTTTTTATGGTATATATACCCAAACCCAAATTTGGACTTCTGGCAAAAACCCCCAAATTTGCTTCAATTAAAAAACCCCAGTGCATCTTTTCACTGGAGTTGCAGTAACAAATTACCACATATGGGGAAGTGTAAGACAGCAGAACTTTACTCTCTCATGGTTCTGGAAGCGCAAATCCAGCAGCCAGGTGCTGGCAGGGTTGTGCTCACTTTGAGAACTTCTTGTGGTGGTTGCTGAAAGTCCTTGCCTCACCCTAGCCCATACCTTCATCGGCACATGGTACTCTCCCTTTGTGTCTCTCCCTGTGTCTCCTCCTTATGAGGACACAGATCATACTGAACTAAAATCCACCCTACAGGGGCACCTGGGTGGCTCAGTTGGTTAAGCGTTTGCCTTTAGCTCAGGTCATGATTCCAGGGTCCTGGGATCAAGCCCCACATCAGGCTCCCTGCTCAGCGAGGAATCTGCTTTTCCCCCTCCCTCTGCCTACTGCTCCTGCTGCTTGTGCTGTCTCTCTCTCTTTCTCTCTCAAATGAATAAATAAAATCTTAAAAAAAAACCCAGACCAAATCTACCCTACTCCAGTATGATCTCATTGTAACTTATACCTTAATTACAGCTGCAAAGACCCTATTTCCAAATAAGGGCCCATTCCCAGGTATCACAGGTGAGGACACAGACATATCTTTTTGGGAGACACAATTCAACCTGTAATGGTTAAGAATGCTCCTTTTCCCTCTAAGGGTCATGTGAGATTATATGAGTGAAGTCACTTAACATTTTCTTGTTTCAGGATAACCTGTTGAAGAAAAGCCCAACATGCATCCCTGTGGTTTTCTTCCTTCTGTGTTCAAGTAAGTGTAATAAGCAAAAGTGGGGGGATCATTAAAACCACACTCTCCAACATTGTCCCTCCTATCTTCCGAATGAGTCCTAAGAAAGGACTAGGGCCTGAGGACCTCAAACGGTGTTTTTCGCCACATAATGACAGATGCCACAATGGGGATCATTTTGTCCCTGTTGTTTGGGTCAACACACTTACAGCTATTTTCTGGGTCAGGCCAAGGCAACTCCTTCTGCTGTTTTCACTGGGGGAGAAGTGCACAAAGGTAATTTGAGGGCTTTTTTCCCTGTATGAATGTGTCTTGGTGAGAACAGGAGGGCTATTGGTTTGAGCTACAACATATACCTTGAAACTGTTCACTTCTCTTGATTCCACGAGCTCCAACTGCCATCATTTAGCTTTGTCCATACTCATGGGGCTCAATCTCATGACCCTGAGATCAGACCTGGGCTGAAACCAAGAGTTGGACGGTCAACTGACTGCGCCACCTGGGCGTCCCTGTCCATTCCGCACATGTGCTCAGATTGATTCCTTAAAAACCCCAATTGAATCATGTCACTTTCTCGTTTAAATTTTCTATGATTCTTTTCTCTTTGCATTTAAATGAAATCCACAAGGCGTGGTCTAGACTCTTTTCAACATTTGTAAGGACATCTTGGAATCAGCCGATCCTTTTGGCCTGACTTGGGTTATACACTTGACCCTCTGGCCAGGACCGACGTGATACTCTGATAACCAGATTTCTAGAGGAGGGAAGGGGTCAGGGCCATCCAGATCGTGTGCACTCCTGCAGGGGAGTACCGGGACCTTAAGGGAGATAAGTGAGCCATTGCTGGAAGCAGGACGCCAGGTCTGTAAAGACAGATCTTTACATCTGTCTGTAAAGACAGATGTCCACCCCATGATGAGGGGTCAGCATGCGTCCTTCTCCTACTGTGAAGTGCTCTGCCAGCAATCTGGCAGAACTGGCACAAATGTAGTAGCCACAGGCCTATGGGGAGGTGGCTGGGCAGAAAAGACACGAGAGGCAAATGTTTACTTAAGAAAACCACAAGGAAGATATGGGAATAAGGAAGAGAGAAAACAAGAAAAAAACAAAACAAAAACAAAACGAGCATTCGAAGCCCAGGAAAGGGGTGCTACTCCCATTTTCTGGAGCATGCACAGTCCAAGTTCTAGAAAGGCCTGTTGCTTCTTGCTCTAGATCACTTCCAGGGTCACTCAGACGGGATGGGAGGGCTACACTGCAGTGAATCAGGTAGGTAGGAACTTCCTTCTTCCTTCTTGGCTCTTTGTATTCACTTTCTGGGGGGCGGCGGGAGAGAGCCAGCCTGTTTTTTGGGTGGCCGTAGCACAGAGAAGACTCCAGCACTAAGAGAGAGCATGGGCCCGTCTGACTGGGGCCGGCCAGCGCTGATCTGACTGTGCGTCAGGCGGGGCAGTGAGGGCGGGGGGCCAACCCGAGCCGCTGACGCTAGAAACGCCACCATTCCTGGCTGGAGGTGCTTCAGTTGGTGCAGCAGCTTTGCTCAAAGCCATGTGTCTTCCTTCTGTGGCTCTGGTTTTCAGTTCTAGAGTTCTTTGTCATAATATGTTTACACTCACAGGGTCAAAGGCTGAGTAAATATTTTGTGAGGCAGATTTGTATCTTAGGGAAGCTGAATATGCATGTGATAATGCTTTTGAGTTGGCAGTGGTGCCTTTGGTGGAGAAATCAGTGAGAGATTGGATACAGAGCAGCTGTGAGGATTCTCTGGGGAAGGGGCTCCCAGCTCCGCTCCAAAGGTGGCCTTGAAACCACACGCTCATGGAAGTCAGGACCGGAGGGAGCCCCAGCCCCGGCCACATGTGTCTGCCTCTTGCGTCCCCATGGCTGTCTCCCTACTCCTGAAATGAGACAGCCCATGTGACCTGTGGTAAAGAACTGCCAGGTGGCCGTGCTCAGCACGGGGTCCCATCCAGAAGACACATCCGTGTGACACCCACAAAGCACTGAAAATGCATCTAAATTTTGTTTTAAAGATTTATTTATTTATTTGACAGAGAGAGATCACAAGTAGACAGAGAGGCAGGCAGAGAGAGAGGGGGAGGCAGGCTCCCTGCTGAGCAGAGAGCCTGATGCGGGACTC
>JAQQSY010002857.1:0-13378 GCA_028646535.1 Procyon lotor
TGGAATATTATGCCTCCATTAGAAAGGACGAATATCCAACTTTTGTATCAACATGGACGGGACTGGAAGAGATTATGAGGAGTGAAATAAGTCAAGCAGAGAGAACCAATTACCTTATGGTCTCACTTACGTGTGGAGCATAAGGAAAAACATGGAGGGCATTGTGAGAAGGAAGGGATGGAGGGATGGGGGGAAATCAGAGGGGGAGATGAACCATGAGAGACTGTGGACTCTGAGCAACAAACTGAGGGTTTTGGAGGGGATGAGGGTGGGGGGTTGGGTGAGCCTGGTGGTGGGTATTGAGGAGAGCATGTATTGCATGGAGCACTGGGTGTGGTGCATGAACAATCAATCTTATAACACTGAAAAAATAAACATATTTGGAAGAAAAAAATTAAAAATAGTTATGCTGATAACAACTTCCATTTTTTCCCATTTTGGGGGCCATTTGTCATCAGCTAGTTGTGGTCTTTTTAAAAACAGCTCTATGGGGATGTACTTCACATTACCATATAATTCACCCACTTAAAATTATGTGGGTGTAGTACATAAACAATGAATCTTGGAACACTGAAAAAATAAAATAAAAATTTTTTTAAAGTATGCATAATCATTATTACCACAGTCAATTTAGACATTTCCATCATCTCCAAATAAAACCTTATACCATTTAGCAGTCATCCCTCTTTTCTCCCTTCCCTTCAGGCTTAAGCAGCTACTAATCCACTGTCTTTATAGATTTACCTGTTCTGGACACTTTTTTTTATAAACAGAGTCATACGATATTGAGATATTGATCTTTTTGTGTTTGGCTTCTTTCACTTAGCATGTTTTCAAGGTTTACTCACATGGTAGCATGAATCAGGGTCTCATTCCTTTTTATGGCCGAATGATATCCCGTTGTTTGGATAGACTGCACTTTGCTTATCCAAAAAGTCAGCTATTTCTGACTTTTGGCTATGAGTAATGCTGCAATGAACACTCACGTTCAAGCTTCTGTGTGGACATACATTTTCATTTGGGGGGATGTAAAACTAGGAGTGGAATTTAGGGATCATATGGTAATTCTGTTAAATCATTTGAGCAACTGCCAGACTGTTTTCCAAAGTAACTGCATCATTTTACATTCCCACCAACAGTGTGTGAGTGTCTCAGTTTCTCCGCATCCTTACCAACACTAACATATCTAACTTTTTGATCATAACCATTCATTTTTTTTTTGTTTAGGTTTTCTGATCATAGCCATTCAAATGTATCTATTGTAGTTTTGATTTGATTTTCCCTGATGACTAATAACAGGTACAATCTTAAATGATTTAACACATTTTTTTTTTTTACCTCACAAGGAAGATCATATTATTAGCTCCATTTTGAAGATGAGGAAATAGAGATTTAAAGAGATCAAATCCATTCATTAAAGATCTTCCCCCTCTGAAATGGAAAAACTAGAATTCTTTAAGTTGGAAATGGGGACCAGAAGTATACATTTCTCAGGGGTTACAAGGAGAGGAAGCCAGTGTGTTCCAAGAAGGGATAAAGACCTGGATTGGAAAGAAGGGACCAATTTTAGCAAGCACTGATGAAATGAGGCAGAACTGGAGATATGCTGTTCTTCGGGGGTTAAGAAGAAACACTCAGTGTGATAGGATGGGAGAGACACATTGTAAGCTTGACAAAACTGGCTGTAGCATTTCTGGTTTTAGTTTTCATTAATAGATGTATTAATACAGAGAATATTGTCATGTTCAAACACCAAATTTTTTGCTCTAAAAAAACTCTGAGGACCAGACTGAGGGTTTCAGAAGGGAGGGGTGGGGGAATGGGGTAATCGGGTAATGGGTATTAAGGAAGGCACGTGTGGTGATGGGCACTGGGTGTTATACACAACTAATGGATGATTGAACATTACATCAAAAACTAATAATGTGCTATATAATATAATAATTAAAAAGTAAATAAAGATAAATAAAAATAAATTTAATTAAATTCCACCAAAAAAAAAATGAATAAATAAATTTTCTACAAGGGAAAAAAAAAAAAACCTTTTCAAGCCAGGTTCCTGGGTTATATTGAGAAGATTTGGAGTAGTTAATTAGCAATATTTGGCAACAACCTCTGCCTCCCTTAAAAAATGAGAAAGGGTCCCAGATGGTAAGAACTGCTCCTCTTAGAGTTGTCCTGCACAAGTTTGGGGTGCAGCCAGAGCTTATCTGGTCACAGATCCAGAGACAACTTGGAGTATACTGTTTGATCTGGAAAATGGGTAAGAGACTGAATTTGAAAGAGCTGATGGCAAAAATGGCTTCTGGATTATATCCAAGAAGTGTCAGTGTGGCTCCTTGTGGTCATCAGAAAATCAACTTACTCTAGTTTGATTGACCCATGTCAAAGCATTCAGAAATTTAAATAAATGATGTGTTTAATCTTTTCCTTTTTTAGCATTAGTCATTTTGAAAATTTAAAACAACCAAAGAAATTGAACTTAGTGAATATATATTGTTTCTATAAGTGACGTATTCTAAACTCTAAGGGCTTGGTCAGGATGATGTTTGAGGCAGGGCTATGAAAGCACAGTGTTCATCCCATCTTTATTTAAAATGTTGATGTGCTATTCATCATAAATTTTTTGCATTAATTTTGACTTTTAATATACTGCATTAAATATGATTTATCTTGATCACTGAGTTTTTTGGTTGCCCCTTAAATTTGGTGGTCAAGGTGAATGCCTCACTTGCCTGACCCTAGTCCCTGCTCTGCTAGATTCCCCCTTCCTTGCCCCCCAATAACCTTACATTTATTTTTCCTAAAAAAAACCAAAAAAAAAAAATAAAAGCCATCATTAACTTATCTGGTGAGAGAAAATAAGAATAGGAACATATGCCAAAAAGTCAGTGTAAACACAAGATCTTAGGTGATGATCCTTAACATCACAGAGGTGGAGACAGCCCCACCTCTCTGCTCACTAGGGTTGACCAGGACCCCATCTCCACACCCAGGGGCCCTGTCCCACCTCCCCTCCATTACTCAGCTCCCACTTTCTGAAGTTTCCCCACCTTATCCATTCTTAGCTCTTTACCATTCTTTGCTAATGGTCCCCTTTGTGCCAAATTCTTTGATATCCCCAAGGCAGAGCCAGAGCCCAGAGAGGTGATTAAAAGGCCTGGAGCACAGAAATGGGCTGTTCTTGGGGAGATCTCCAGACTTTAGAGGACCCATCCCTCCCTGGGAGTGTTTCAATGCCAATTGCTGGAGGCAAAGGCCATCTTGAGAGATGCAATTTACTGCCTTTATCTCTCTTGTTCTGTTCTCCTCCAATCTTGACCTTGATCCCCTGGCCCTTGCCAGCTCCTTCCTCAAAGGTGTTTTCCTCTTCCTCCCCCTCACCACACCCCAGGCTATCTCTGTCCAGATACCAGAGGGAACTTTCTAAAGGGAAAACCTGAAAAATCACTGGTCTGTTTATATACTCTTGAGATACGGTACAAACTCTAGTGTGGTTGGATCACTGCTTCACCTCCAATTTCCCCAGCTCTCCCCTGCTCTCCAACCCGACTAGCCCCTCAACTGTTCTGTAATAAAGCAAGCATACTTGGACCTCAGGAACTTTGCACAAGCTGTTGCTTCTACCTGGAACACCCTCCCCCTACTCTTACACATCCTTAGGTCTGACCTTAAATGCCACCTCCTCAGGAAACCCTTTCCTGATTTCCCCATACTAGGTTACCACCCCTATTATAAGCAACTCTTATCACAGCGACTTCTTTCTTTTTCCTTATAGCATTTATCACAGTTTATCGTATATATTCACTGGGTTGATTATTTGTTTAATATCTATGTCTTTCTATCTCAAGTACAAGCACTGAAATCAGAGGTCCTGTCTAATCAGTTTAACATTGTATCCCAAGTGGCATCTTAAAAAGTGCCTGGCACATAGTAGGTGCTCAACAACAGTTTGTTGAATTCAATGACAAGGTTTGTCATCACTGGCACTATTGACATTTGGGGATTGCTTATTCTTTGTGACAGGTTCTGTTCTTGTAGGATATTGAACAGCATCCCTGGCCTTCACCCAATAGATATTGTAGAACATCTCCCTCTCCTTCAGTTGTAATAACCAAAAATTCTCCAGAAACTTCCAAGTGTCCTCCGAGGAGCACTGGTAAGAGTCATACCCCTTTTGGTGGCCCTTAGTGCTTGGTCCATACTTTGGTGAGAGCCCTGATATTTCTCTGCGTGTCGTTCCATCAAGCACCTAGAAACTCTTCAAACACAGGGAAGAGCAATGGACCCATCTCTGTACTCCCAAAACTAGCACAGGATTTGAGACACAGAAGGCTGCAAATAATTATAGAACAGATCTTTAAAAGCTGGCATTAATTGAATGCAATTGCATGCCAGTCATTGTCAATCACCCTACACAGATGATGTTATTTAATTCTCAGAGCTATCGTAAGGGATGACTACATTATTACTAAACCCATTTTAATGATAGGAAACTGAGGCCAAGAGATGGGATGTAATTGAACAATGCCACTTTGCTTCATCACTTAACTACTGCACAATCCTGTCTGCAATTCAGAGCAATTCAATCTTTTTATCTCTTGAGAGAGCTAGGTTTCACCTATCTCTAGTGCCATTAGCTGTTGCCATGGTGATGAGTCATGGGGATCACTCATGGAGGCTAGGAGCCATAGAGAGAAGGATATTCCAGGAGAAGAGGATTCTGGGAGAAGAGGGTTAGGTCCGGAAGCTTAATTGGAGCCTCACTTCTCCCAATGGCGCCCTCTGCTGGACCCCAATCCTCTCCACTGAAGTTCTGCTCCTTCTGCCGCACTGATAACCCAGATGAATATATCAAAGTCGATGGCTCCAATTTGTCATTGCCTCAACTCACACCTCTCTCTGATCCCAAACTCATCAACAAAACTTGAAATTATAAGGTCATCCTAACTACTGTAGATATCCTTGTGCGAGGCACCATGCTAAGCCGTTCACAAGTGTTATCTAACTTCAGTCTTAAAACTGTCTAAGAAGGTAGGTGCTGTGCATTCTTTCAGGGTAGGCTGAGACGGTAAATAGGCTGCCTAAGCACAAACAGCAATGCATGAGAGCCGTTTCCCTACCCCGCTGCAACAATGTTAACAAACTTGAAAATTTTTTTGTCCTTCTGCTTGTATAGACAAAAATTGTACCTCACAGTTACCTTCATTTGCCACCATTCTTCTAAACTGATTTATTCAACAAACATTTGAGAACTTACCATATGCTCTGTAGGCATAGCAAAATGAGCCAAGAGTCCCTGATGACCTCAAACAACTTTCTGGTGGACAGAAACAGACAATATCCAATAAGCAGATATATGCCAGGTGGTAATAAGCATATGTCAGACAAGTTACCAGATCAAGAGACATAGGACATGGCCAGGGTGTTAATAATTTCTGTGATATGGTTAGAGAAGGGCTCTAACCATTTTTTTTTTTAGCAGAAATGTTTTCAGGGAATTGAGATTGAGTTGCTGTTTTTTGAGATAAGAAAGACTGTGGAAGAATTGTGTGTGTGAGAGAGAGAGACAGAGAGAGAGACAGACAGAGAGAACGATAACAGCAATGAGAACTTCCAAGAGTGAGGGTTTGGATATATTTTTGAGATGCCTGCTAGATATCCATGTGGAGATATTGCATAGGCAGGTGGATAGGGATGAAGATAAGAATTTGGGGGTCACTCGTGTGCAGAGTGTACTGATAGGACCAACAGGGAGAAAGAACACTGATGAAGTCCAAGGATCAGATGGCTTTAATGGCTGCTTTGTGTTCCCAATATGAATGAACCAAGATTTTTTTAAACAATGCTTCATAATGAATATATCTAATGTTTTCCAATTATTTTTTTTTAAGATTTATTTATTTGACAGAGAGAGAGAGAGATCACAAGTAGGCAGAGAAGCAGGCAGAGAGAGAGGGAGAAGCAGGCTCCCCACTGAGCAGAGAGCCCGATGCAGGGCTCGATCCCAGGACCCTGAGATCATGACCTGAGCCGAAGGCAGAGGCTTTAACCCACTGAGCCACCCAGGCGCCCCTAATGTTTTCCAATTATTAATGTCACTGCTCTGAATATACTTTTATTTGCACAAATGTGGGGATATATCTGTAAGAGGTCAATCTAATTTGATGGGAAAATGAGAAGCCAGTCCAAACCTAGGTCAGTCTGACCTCAAACACAGCTCCCCCCCACACTGTCTCCCACTGCTTTGGAAGGCAATGAGGTTTCTCACCGTAGATATTATAAGCCAGCATTCTGGTTTGTTCAGTATTGTAGGGAATACATTGGTCCACTGAAGAAATATTTATCAATTAACCAATTATATCTTTAAAGTATCATGTTGGTGTTATATGATGGTGAGCAAGATGGACAGACTTCCTGACCTCAGAAAGCTGATAGCCTAAGAGATCCCAACAAGTTAGCAAAAGACATTGGGGGTCTGACTCACTGTGGGTACCTAACCACCTTCCAGGTTCTCTTTCCATTTAGATACCAGTAGGATCAGAGGCTAGATGGCCTTTAATGAAGACAGTGAAAGAGACTAGTTTGTATTCTTGTCCAGATTGGCTTAGCTGCTGGGGAAGCATCTTGGCTCAGTGTGAAAGGAATGCACTGCAAGACCAAACTTATTATAAAATAATGAAGTAGTCCTGAATCTGTAGAAATTAGTCCATCAATGTCCCAAAGATCGTTGCATGGTGGGTTGTAATTGCCCACCTGTGGCTCTCAGGATGGGCACCTAGGTGGCTCAGTTGGCTGAGCATCTGACTTGGTTTCTGCTCAGGACATGATCTCAGGGTCATGGGATCAAACCCTGCATTGGACTCTGTGCCGAGCCTGCAGCCTGCTTGTGATCCTCTCTCTCTCTCTCTCTTCCTCTGCCCCTCCCCCTCATTTGCATTCTGTCTCTCTCTTAAAAAACTAAGAACTAAAAATAAATAAATGGCTCTCAGGGTTCTGGAGTGTTTAGTTTGAGGATAGACTGGTCCTCCATGGACAGGCAACCTACAAAACCCACTATAGGAAGATGTTTTGTGAAGTGCTGGGTGGCCAGGACTAGGATTCACAAAAGACCTACAACAGAAGCTTGGCCCTACTAAGTTGCATGATGGTGTATGAGTCATGCAAACATTTTGACCCTGAGTTTCCCCTCTGTCAAATGGAGTGGATGTGAATTTATCTGCTCTGATCCCTCACTGTGGGGCTATAATGAGATAATGTACATGAGGGGTAACAGGAATATGCAGTGCAGTGTACACTCTGCAAAGGAGGATGGTCTGGGTTTTCCACTTTTGACTGAAGTTGTTTCCTACATCCTTCAGCTTCATAACATGGGATATTTTTATTCCTCAGGTTATAGAGAAAAACTGAATTCAACCTTAGGACAAATGACCAATAGTTTCCTATTCAACTTAAATATGAATAAACATATTTTCTTTGTTTTTTAGCTTTGGCTAATTTGACTAATTTATTGCTTGTGCATTTTAATTACCTGTGTTGTTGTGTACAATAGTATCACCATAAACTAGTGTCCATTAAGTATTATGATAAATTACTATTTTGAAATAATTCATAAATTCATACTCAGAAACAATTTAAGGAAACCTTTCTTTAAAAATTTTATTTATAAGTAATCTCTACACCCAACATAGGGCTGGAATTCACAACTTCAAAATCAAGTCAAGAGTTAATCAAATCAAGAGTCACATGTTCTACCAAATGATCTAGCCAGGTACCTCAAGGAAACCTTTTTTATTGAGATATAACTGACACATAACATTGTGTAAGTTTAAGATATACTATGTGTTAATTTGATATATTTATATATTGCAATATGATTACTACTACTATAACATTAGGTAATACCTCTATCATGTCACATAATTATCATTTCATTTTTGTGATGGGAACAACTAAGATCTAGTCTCTTAGCAACTTTTAAGTTACTGAGAGTATTGTTGTCCATAATCACTATGCTGTGGGTGAGACCTCCAGGACTTATTTATCTACTGGTTGCAAACTTGTACCTTTAAACAATATCTCAATTCTCCCTCAGTCCCTGGAAACCAACAATTTTACTCTGCTTTTAGAAGTTCAGCTTTTTTAGGTTTTGCATATAAATGATATTATATAGTGTTTGTTATTCTCTTAAATACACATATTTTTAACAAATTGTAAATACTATGTAGTATGGTCATCCTTATATCCCCCCTCATGCCCACAAGGAAGCATTAAGCTGGTCTGATCATGAGATATCCCTTTATCCTGGACTTTGCATTCATTGTGGCTCAACAAAGAGTTCCCCGTTGGCCTGTGTGCCACATCACTCTCTAACACAATAGGCAATTTCTCGTGGTGGGACTTTTTTATTAAACTGATTGTGGAGACTTCTCTGTCTCTCTGCAGCTGCTCAAGATGCACACTTGAAACGCAGAGGTTTCCTTGATTTTTCTTCTCTGAGTCTGCTTTATTACTATTTCTAACTGCTGTTGCACAGATCTGTGCAATGCCGAAATTTTGGGTGCTTTGCTCTCCTCTGTTATAATCTGACTTAGTCTTTTGTAACCTGGCAAAATCCATGTTGTAGGTACCCATTGCTGCCTAGAAGAAGGTGGGGACCTGACATCCTCCATTTCTCTTCATAATATGAATTAATGTTCATGGCAGTAATTAGACCACCCTGGATTCTGGCAGGAGAAGAACAAATCCTAGGTTTGATGCTGCATGATAAAGTGTCCCACAGCAGGTAAGAATCATGAAATCTGATTTTCTCTGTGTGACACCATCTCATACATCTTAATACACTCTTAAAGTTGATTAACCACTGTGTGTACATTTGGATGTTGCCATCAAGGGTCCTTGTAAACCTTCAAGCATCAGATAAATATAGGTTATCACATTCCTAATGGTAGCATCTGGTAACATGATTTAGATGTTTCCAAATAATTCCTCCCAGATCATATTTTTTCTGGGTAGAGTTTGCTGAGGAAGGTCTTCCTCATGGCAGTCTTCAGCTCCTTGTTCCTGAGACTGAAGATGATGGGGCTGAGGAAGGGCGTGAGGACCGTGTAGGTGATGCCCATCAAGGTGTCTCCTTCCAGAGATTGGGGAGCCTTGGGCTTGAGGTAGATGACAGAAGCAAAGCCATAGTGTACGACCACCACAGTGAGGTGGGATGCACAGGTGGAGAAGGCCTTGTGCCGGCCCTCAGCAGAGGGGATCTTCAGGATGGCAGCCACAATGAAGGCATAAGAGAGAAGGATGAGGAGGAAGCAACCCAGCAGGGCGGTGATGCACACCAGGCCCACGCCCAGGGCCACTACTGGAACATCAGTTCCACAGGCCAGCTTCAAAAGTGGTGGCACATGGCAAGCAAAATGGTGGATCTCATTGGGTCCACAGAAGGTGAGGCGGAAAATGGCTGTGGTCACCACCAGCCCCATGACAGAGCCACCAACCCAAGACCAGGCTACCAGGCAGGCACAGCCACGGGGGCTCATGAGCACATTGTAGCGCAAGGGGTGGCAGATGGCCACATAGCGGTCATAGCCCATGACGGTGAGCAGGAAGGAGTGGGTGAAGCCAAACGTGAAGGAGAAGAACATCTGGCTGGCACAGGCTGCAAAGACAATGATGTGGTGGTTAGAGAGCAGGTCAGCCAGCAGGCGCGGGATGATGGCCAAGGTGTAGAGGATCTCGGAGATGGACAGGGCACACAGGAAGAGGTACATGGGCGTGTGCAGGCTGCGTTCACTCCAGACAGTGGCCATGATGAGCAGGTTCCCCAGTAGAGTGAACAGGTACATCGACAGGAACAGCAGGAAGAACATCAGCTGAAGGTGGGGGAAGGTGGAGAAACCCACCAGGATGAATTCAGTCACCACTGAGAAGTTGCTTCTCTGCATGGAAGCTGTGCCTGGGGTCAAGTGTGACAGATAGAGGTCAGCTACTGGATGGAGAAAGGCTTTCACCATACCTGGAATGGCTTAGGAGGCTGCCCCTGATCAATGACAGCTGGCATTTGTGAAAATTAGCAGAGGGAAACCTCAGTAAAATGCACCGGGAGGTTTCAGCAGGGTGAGCTCTCACACCCTGCCCCTCTTGGTGGACTGCAAACCAGAAAACCAAACAGGAAGAGGTGGACTTGACCTTGGGTGTGGATACTACTCCCTGCCCCTAACAGTCCCCCCAGTGAGAAGCCACTATACTTTGAACTCTCAGTTTATTCTAATGGACTTTTTATAACAGCCTTACCTCTTTTCTCCTTAAAAAGTCTACCTCTTCCGGGGCACCTGGGTGGCTCAGTGGGTTAAAGCTTCTGCCTTTGGCTCAGGTCATGATCTCAGGGTCCTGGGATCGAGCCCCGCATCGGGCTCTCTGCTCAGCGGGGAACCTGCTTCCCCCTCTCTCTGCCTGCCTCTCTGCCTACTTGTGATCTCTCTCTCTCTCTCTCTCTCTCTCTCTCTGTCAAATAAATAAATAATCTTTTTTTTAAAAATTGACAGAGCTAAGACTTGAACCTATGGCTGGCTGTCTCCAAAGACTGTGCCTTTTACTATCTTTCTGGGTTGCCTACCAAAGTGAAAATGATCCTCTACTAGAGATTCCACTCTGTTCTCCTACTCCCTTCTGATAAATCCTGTTCTCTTACTCCCTTCTGATAACTCCTGTTCTCCTTGTAGCCTCAGAGACCACAAGATAACCCTCCCCATGGGTACAACTCCTTGGACCAGTTTGCCCCCTAACTTAAAACAAATCAGATTCTTTCTCTGGAGTTATCCATGCAGGGAGTCAGAAGCAGGAGGCTGATTAGAAATAACATTCTGGTTGTTTTCCAGCTCCCATGAGGCATGTTCTAAGGCAATGCAACATACCTATCAGACAAAGGAACATGGGAGCCAGCCAACCAGAGTTTGAATTCTTGTTCTGCCTACTGTGTAAACTTGAACAAGTTTCTTCACCTCTCTGTACCTCCCTGTCCCCCTTCCTACTTCAAAGAGTTGTTATGAGAAATAAATGAGTTTCTTGGAAGGTGACCTGACACACAGCAAGTGCTACCTATGGTAAATCAATACACTAAGTGAACAAATGTACATAGTCTGTGATCAGGAAATACCTTCAGTTTAATGAGATTTCAATGTTTCTTTAGGAGTAACTTAATCATTTTTAAATGATCTTTATATTAGGCAATATAAAGTTTAAAGGGCGGGAAACCACTAATCTGCTTTCTGTCTCTATTTACCTGTTCTGGACACTTACCTAAATGAAATTATACTCTATGTGACCTTTGGGGTCTGGCCTCTTTCATTCAGCATACTAGTTTTGAGGTTTATCCACACTGTACCATGTAATATTCTGAGAACTTGGTTGTTTTCTGTGGTTGGACAATATTCCACTGTATGGATAAACCACTTTTTGTCTATTTACTCCCCGTTTGGGTTGTTTCCACTTTCTCACTATTGTGAATAGTGCTGCTATGAATATTCATTCTTGCAGGTGCTTAAAGCATATTTGTGGCTGCCAGGGGCTGGGGAGGGAGAATAGGGAATGACTGCTGATGGACACAGGGTTTCCTTTGGGGATGATGAGAAAGTTCTAGAACTAAATAGAGGTGGTGGCTTCACAGCACTATGAATGTAGTAAATACCACTAAACTGTATGCTATAAAATTGCTAAAATGGTAACTTTTATGTTATAGTATTTTATTTTTCCCCCCAATACTTTTTATTTTATTTTTTCAGTGTTTCAAGATTCATTGTTCATGCACCACACCCAGTGCTCCATGCAATAGGTGCCCTCCTCAATAACACAATTAAAAAATTGGGGAAAAGTAGTCAATGCCCTCTCAGGTGGCCGCAGGTCCCTGATGAAGCCCTGATGGGTTGATTGTGCAAAATGAAGGGGGGAGCAGCTACATTGGTGACTGGAGACGGCGTTCCCCAAATACCCCCAGTTTCCAGAGTTTCTTGGCTTCCTGTCCCCGGGGTCCCTTGCATCCTTCCTCCACTTTTGGATCAGCACCTGGCCATAGGTCCCCAGGCCTGTGGCCCCAACAGCCCCCTCAGTCAGTCCTGCCACTCTGAGATATCAAACAGGTGAGTCAAAGTCTTGGAAACAAGAACCTCCAACAAGACACTGAATGGGTGAGACCAGGGTCATGGGCTGTGCTGACAAGCCTCCAGCAGCTCTCCAACATCTAATGCAAAGTTTCTCAACTGTGGGACTCCTGATTTTTAAGGCCAGATCATTCTTTGCTGTGGGTGGTGGTGGTGGGCATTCTGTGCCATATAAGGTGTTTGGCAGCATCCTTGGCCCCTACCAGCCCCTGCTTCGTTGTGACAACCAAAAATGTCTTCAGGCATCACCAATGTTCCCATGGGGCAAAGTCAACCCGGTGGAAAGCAATGATCTAGATAGTGCAGTAGCAATCCCTTGGTATATTTCCTCTGCCCCAATCTTGGTTCCTTCCCTTCTCTGCCCATCAAATGCCTGTTAATCTTTTTTTTTTTTTTTTTAAGATTTTATTTATTTGACAGAGAGAAACACAGTGAGAGAGGGAACACAAGCAGAGGGAATGGTAGCGGGAGAAGCAGGCTTCCTGCCGAGCAGGGAGCCCGATGCGGGGCTCAATCCCAGGACCCTGGGATCATGACCTGAGCCGAAGGCAGAAGCTTAACGACTGAGCCACCCAGGCGCCCCAAATGCCTGTTTATCTTTAAGATTCAGCGTAACTGTCATCCTGGACATTCTCTTCCCAAAGCAGAGTTAATCACTCATTACTGTGTGCTTCCAAAACACTGACTCCTGAGTGAGTTTAAAATCCCTTGCTCCTAATTTTATCATGACCCTCATCATAATGGGTCATGCTGGAGACACAACTGTCTCTGGCACTGGATTTTGAGTTCTTGATGAGAATAGCTACCCTTTAGTGTATGTATCCTATAGATCCAGCACCTATGGTTATGCATTTTGTATTAGATCTTTACTCCAATATTATAAGGCATCTACTATGATCCCCATCTTATAGATGTGGCCACTGAATCCCACAGATGACAAATCACTTGCCCAAAGGCTCTGAAATAAGAGAGCCAGGATCTGAACCTATATTTTTTTCCCCAAAGATGTTTATTTTATTTTTTCAATGTTACAAGATTTATTGTTCAAGCACTACACCCAGTGCTCCATGCAATAGGTGCCCTCCTCAATACCCACCACCAGGCTCGCCCAAACCCCCACCCCTCCTCCAAAACCCTCAGTTTGTTGCTCAGAGTCCACAGTCTCTCATGGTTCATCTCCTCCTCTGATTTCCCCCCATTCACCCTTCCCTTCCTTCTCACAA
>JAQQSY010002858.1:0-13378 GCA_028646535.1 Procyon lotor
ACAGATTGTCTCTTTGGTTAGGTTTAAATTTTTTTTTTTTTAAAGATTTTATTTATTTATTTGACAGAGGAGAGAGATCACAAGTAGGCAGAGAGGCAGGCAGAGAGAGGAAGAAGCAGGCTCCCCGCCGAGCAGAGAGCCCGATGTGGGGGTCGATCCCAGGACCCTGAGAACATGACCTGAGCTGAAGGCAGAGGCTTTAACCCACTGAGCCACCCAGGCGCACCTCTTTGGTTAGGTTTAATCCTAGGTATCTTATGGTTTTGGGTGCAATTGTAAATGGGATCGACTCCTTAATTTATCTTTCTTCTGTTGGGCTGTTGGTGTATAGAAAGGCAACTGATTTCTGTGCATTGAAATTATATATTCTGTGCATTAAATACATGCTTTAGTGAATTCCTGTATGAGTTCTGGCAGTTTTGGAGTGGAGTCTTTGGGTTTTCCACATAAAGTATCCTATCATCTGCCAAGAGTGAGAGTTTGACTTCTTCTTTGCTGATTCGGATGCCTTTTATTTCTTTTTGTTGTGTGATTGCTGAGGCTAGGACTTCTAGTACTATGTCAACGAGCAGTGGTGATAGTGGACAGCCCTGCCATGTTCCTGATCTCAGGGGAAGAGCTCTCCATTTTTCCCCACTGACAATGATATTTGCTGTGGGGTTTTTTTTTTTTTTTTTAAGATTTTATTTATTTATTTGAAAGAGAGAGAGAGACCACAAGCAGGCAGAGAGGCAGGCTGAGAGAGAGGGAGAAGCAGGATCCCTGCTGAGCAGAGAGCCCGATGTGGGGCTCGATCCCAGGACCCTGAGATCATGACCTGAGCCTAAGGCAGAGGCTTTAACCTACTGAGCCACCCAGGTGCCCCTCGCTGTGGGTTTTTCATAGATGCCTTTGATGATACTGAGGTATGTGCCTTCTAACCTTACACTATAAAGAGTTTTCTTTTTGGTTTGTTTTCTTTTTTTAAACATTTTATTTATTTGACAGAGAGACACAGCGAGAGAGGGAGCACAAGCAGGAGGAGTGGGAGAGGGAGAAGCAGGCCTCCCTCTGAGCAGGAAGCCCAGTGCGGGCCCGATCCCAGGACTCTGGGATCATGACCTGAGCCGAAGGCAGAGGTATAACTACTGAACCACCCAGGCGCCCCCATTGTGAAGGGTTTTGATCAAGAAATGATGTTGTACTTTGTCAAATGCTTTTTCAGCATCAATTGAGAGTATCATATGGTTCTTGTTCTTTCTTTTTTTAATGTATTGTATCCTGTTGATTGATTTGTGGATGTTGAGCCAACCTTGCAGCCCAAGAATAAATCCCACTTGGTTGCGGTGAAGAATCCTTTTAATGTACTGTTGGATCCTATTGGCTAGTATTTTGGTGAGAATTTTTGCATCCGTGTTCATCAAGGATATTGGTCTGTAATTCTCCTTTTTGATGGGGTCTTTGTCTGGTTTTAGGATCAAGGTCATGCTGGCCTCATAAAATGAGTTTGGAAGTTTCCCTTCCATTTCTATTTTTTGGAACAATTTCTGAAGAATAGGTATTAATCCTTCTTTAAATGTTTGTTAGAATTCCCCTGGGAAGCCATCTGGCCCTGGGCTCTTGTTTTTTGGGAGATTTTTGATGACTGCTTCAGTATCCTTCCTGGTTATGGGTCTGTTGAAGTTTTCTATTTCTTCCTGGTTCAGGTTTGGTAGTTTATATGTCTCTAGGAATGTGTCCATTTCTTCCAGATTGTCAAATTTGCTGGTGTATAGTTGCTCATCATATGTTCTTTGAATTGTTTGTATTTCTTGGGTGTTGGTTGTGATCTCCCCTCTTTCATTCATGATTTTATTAATTTGGGTCCTTTCTCTTTTCTTTTTGATAAGTCTGGCCAAGGGTTTATCAATTTTATTAATTCTTTCAAAGAACCAGCTCCGAGTTTCATTGATTTGTTCTACTGTTCTTTTGGTTTCTATTTCATTGATTTCTGATCTGATCTTTATTATTTCTGTTCTCCTGCTGGGTTTAGGCTTTCTTTGCTGTTCTTTCTCTAGCTCCTTTAGGTTTGGGTGAGGTTGTGTATTTGAGATCTTTCTTGTTTCTTAAGAAAGGCTTATATTGCTATATACTTTCCTCTCAGGACTGCCTTTGCTGTGTCCCAAAGATCTTGAACAGTTGTATTTTCATTTTCATTTGTTTCCGTGAATGTTTTGAATTCTTCTTTAATTTCCTGGTTGACTCATTCATTCTTCTGTAGGATGCTTTTTAGTCTCCATGTATTTGAGTTCTTTCCAACTTTCCTCTTGTAGTTGAATTCTAGCTTCAAAGCATTGTGGTCTGGAAATATGCAGGGAATGATCTCAATCTTTTGGTACTGGTTGAGACCTGATTTGTGTCCCAGGATGTGATCTATTCTGGAGAATGTTCCATGTGCATGAGAGGTGAATGTATATTCTGTTGTTTTGGGATGCAGTGTTCTAAATATATCTGTGATGTTCATATGGTCCAATGTGTCACTTAAAGCCTTTATTTCCTTGTTGATCTTTTGCTGAGATGATTATGTCCATTTTAGTGAGGGAGGTGTTAAAGTCGCCTACTATTTTTATATTATCATGGATGTGTTTCTTTGATTTTGTTACTAACTGGTTTATACAATTGGCTGCTTCCATGTTAGGGGCATAGATATTTACAATTGTTAGATCTTCTTGTTGGACAGACCTTTTAAGTATGATATAGTGTCCTTCCTCATCTCTTATTCCATAGTCTTTGGCTTAAAATCTAAATCGTGTCATATAAGCATTGCCACCGCAGCTTTCTTTTGATGTCCATTAGGATGGTAAATAGTTTTCCACCCCCTCCCTTTAAATCTGGAGGTGTCTTTGGGTCTAAGATGAGTTTCTGCAAACAGCATATCGAATGGTCTTATTTTCTTATCCATTCTGATACCCTGTGTCTTTTGATTGGGGCATTTAGCCCACTTACATTCAGGGTAACTATTGAAAGATATAAATTTAGTGCCATTGTATTGCCTGTAAGGTGACTGTTATTGTATATTGTCTCTGTTCCTTTCTAGTCTGTTACTCTTAGGCTGTCTCTTTGCTTAGAGGATCCCTTTCAATATTTCCTGTAGGGCTTTGGTTTGGTGTTTGCAAATTCTTTTAGCTTTTGTTTTTCTTGGAAGCTTTTTCTGTCTCCATCTACTTTCAGTGACAGCCTAGCTGGGTATAGTATTCTTGGCTGCATACTTTTCTCATTTAGTGCTCTCAATACCTCATGCTAGTCCTTTCTGGCCTGCCAGAAAGGTCTCTGTGGATAGGTCTGCTGCCAATCTAAATATTTCTACCGTCATATGTTAGAGAGCTCTTGTCCTGAGCTTTCAGGATTTTCTCTTTGTCTCTGAGACTCATAAGTGTTACTATTAGATGACGGGGTGTGGACCTATTTTTATTGATTTTTGAGGGGGGATTTCTCTGTGCCTCCTGGATTTTAATGCTTGTCCTTTCGCCAAATTGTGGAAATTCTCTACTGTAATTTACTCCAATATACCTTCTGCCTCCCTTTCTCCTTCTTCTAGTATCCCAATTATTCTAATATTGTTAAGTCTTATGGTATCACTTCTCTCTTAAATTCTCTCCTCATGGTCCAGTCGTTGTTTGTCTCTCTTTTGCTTAGCTTCTTTATTCGTCATCATTTGGTCTTCTGTATCATTGATTTTCTCTTGTGTCTCATTTATCCTAGCAGTAAGAGCCATTTTTTAATTGCACCTCATTAATAGCTCTCTTGATTTCAACTTGGTTAGATTTTAGTTTTTTATTTCTCCAGAAAGGGATATTATTTCTCCTGAAAGGGATTCTCTAGTACCTTCCATGCTTTTTTCGAGCCCAGCTAGCACCTTGATAATCGTCATTCTGAGCTCTGGTCTGACATCTTGCTAATGTCCGTATTGATTGGGTCCCTAGCTGTCAGTACTGCCTCTCGTTCTTTTTTTTGAGGTGAGTTTTTCCACCTTGTCATTTTACCCAGATAAGAATAAATGATTGAGAGATCAAAATACTAAAAGGGTAGGAATGACTCCAGGAAAATATACACTAACCAAATCGAAAGAGACTGAAACTGGGGGTGCTGAAAGAGAAAAAAATTGTATATTATATGTCAGAGTGGTGAATAGAAGAGGGCATACACTTGATTTTGGGTGAATTTTGGTCTGTTAGAAGAATCTGCCTCATTAAAGAATGAAAAAAAAATACAAAATAAGGGTATACACGAAGGGATGGAATATGACTGTAAAGATGAAAATTTAAAAAGATTCTGAAAAAGGAATTGACAAGTTGGTTGAAAAAAAACAGAGAAGGAATGTGATCAGGCTGGAGACTAGAACAAAGCCATGTGCTAAATTCAGGATATATTTTGATTTGTTAGTAGAATCTGTATTCCAAAATTTTAAAGAAAGAACAGTCTATATGTATACAAAAAATAAGGTTAAATACAGTGAAGGGATATAACTAGAACAATGAAAATTTAAAAAGGTTTTTATTTTTATTTTTTATTTTTTTAGTTTTTAAAGATTTTATTTATTTATTTGACAGAGAGAGATCACAAGTAGGCAGAGAGGCAGGCAGAGGGAGAGGGGGAAGCAGGCTTCCCGCTGAGCAGAGAGCCCGATGTGGGGCTCGATCCCAGGACCTGAGATCATATACAATGAAGGGATATAACTAGAACAATGAAAATTTAAAAAGATTTTTTTTTTTTAAGATTTTATTTATTTGACAGCGAGAAACACAGCGAGAGAGGGAACACAAGCAGAGGGAATAGTAGTGGGAGAAGCAGGCTTCCCGCCGAGGAGGGAGCCCGATGCAGAGCTTGATCCCAGGATCCTGGGATCATGACCTGAGCCAAAGGCAGACGCTCAATGACTGAGCCACTCAGGCGCCCCTAAAAAGATTTTTAAAAGGTATTGATTAGATAGTTTATTAAAAAGGTTAAAATAGGAAAGTGGAAAAATTTTAATACTATAATAAAAAAATTTTTTTAAGTTTAACCTTAAAAGACTAGAGAATCAGGGTTCCGGGTGGTTCAGTGTGTTAAACCTCTGCCTTCAGCTCAGGTCATGATCTCGGGGTCCTGAGATCGAGCCCTGCATCGGGCTCTCTGCTCAGTGGGGAACCTGCTTCCCCCTCTCTCTCTGCCTGCCTCTCTGCCTACTTGTGATCTCTCTCTCTCTGTCAAATAAGTAAATAAAATCTTTAAAAAAAAAAAGACTAGAGAATCATGGGGGGAAAAAACCATGAATTTTCCGTGTTGTATTCCCTTAGTGCTGGAGTTTTTTTTGTTCTCATTGATGGGTAAACTTAGTCTTGGATGATGTTCTTGTGATCTTCTGGGGGTGGGGCCTGTTGCAGCGATTCTCAAATGTCTTTGCCTGAGGGGGAATTGCACCGTCATTGTTAGGGGCCAGGCTGAGTAATCTGCTGGGTTTGCTCTGAGCTTTTGTTTCCTGAACGCTTTCCGTACTGCTTTGGAGGGCGGGAATGAAGATGGCGGCCTCCCAGTCTCCTGCCCAGAGGAGATAAGAGCTCAGGCCCCACTTCTCAGTGCGCCCTCAGAGAAAAGCAGTCAATCCCTCCCGTCTCCCTGGTCTCTGGCCACACTCCAAGCTCACCTGACCCGTGACTGAGTGTTTCTATCTCTGGTGCACGTCCCATTTGGAATCTCCAAACCCAGCAGATTCCTGTAGCGCACTCGCACGCCACTTCTCCCAGAGCAGGAAGTGCACAAGGGGTGGGTCTCCTTGGATCAGCCACCTGCCGGATCCCTACTTGAAGAGCAGTGGCCTGACTGTGCCTCGGATCATGATTTAAGGTAACCCCGAGCTGAGAGCCCCTCCTTGGCTCTGTCTCTGCCGCTGGCTCCCACCCCCTGCCCCCTACCACTACTTGGGAGCTCTGCCACAGTTAGATACCCCTGGTCTTTCTGTGACCCTGCAGGTTCTGAGACCACACTGCCCCTGCGAGGGTTCCACCCCTTGCTTAGCCTCTGGAGCAACATCCCTCAGTGGAGCAGACTTCTAAAAGTTCTGATTTTGTGCTCCGCTGCTCTGCTGCTTGCCGGGAACCGGCCCCTGTCCCCACGGTCTATCTTCCTGTATATCGCTTCAGAGTCACTTTTTGCACATCCTACTTTCCAGAAAGTGGTCAATTTTCTGTTCCTAGAATTGCTGCTTTTCTTCTCTTCAATCTACCATTCAGAATGGTTTGATAACTATCTAGGCTGACCTCCTGGGACTCGATGGTATCTCGGTCTCCTACTCCTTCCCCATCTTGCTCCCTACTAGAGTCTTTAAATGTCATCTCATGAAGCCATATAGCAATATTAGTAGGTGGTATTATTATCTCTCTATTAACAGATAAGACAACTGAGGCTCAGAGGCGATTCATACATCTCTTGACTCTCATCATTCTGTAGCAGACCATTGTGTTGTTTGAGTAATGTCCATTTAATACTTGCATTGCCTCCCATGTGTCCATGCACTGCACTGCACCTGATCCTTGCCCTCCTTTAGATCTTTAGTTGCTGCTAATCTTTTTTTTTTTCCTGATGTAAATATTGCTGTCACAAGCCTCTTTAAATAGAAATTTTTGTATATCTAGGATTAATTTTTTCAGAAGTAGGTTTCTCAAGAGTTTGAACTTTTTATGGCTGTGGATATTTTTGAATTGGCTTTCAGTGGGGCTGCATACATTTGTACACATTCGCCCTGTAACTAGAAGTGTATGGGCATGCCAGTTTCACAGCATCCTCACCAGCACTGAGTGTTATTGGTGGTGGTGTTTTTTCACTCTAAAAGATGCTGGGGCATCTGGTTGGCTCAGGTGTTAGAGCATGTGACTCTTGATCGCATGTCATAAGTTTGAGCCCTAGGTTGGGAATGGAGCTTACTCGGAAAAAATATGTTGATAAATGGTCTGATAAGAAAATCTATGATATGTGGATTGCTCTGCATGTCTTTCATCACTAGAGAGGGTGAAACCCCTTTAACTTCTCAACACTGTGCAGGCACTTTCTGTTTCTTTTGCATTCTGAGAACATCTCTACTACCTTGGATCCTTCTAGATCAAAGGTTCTTAACCTAGGGCCCAGGGACTCTCCCAGGGGGTCTGTGGATAGAATTCAGGGAATCTGTGAACTTGTTTGGGTAAAGAAATCTTTATTTTTATAAACATGTCCCTCAAGTAGCTCTCTTTCCATCCCATCGTGAATGCAGGCACAAACCATAGTGTTAGCAGGGGCAGCGATATCATTTATACTCAGCAACACTTGGAAATTACGGTAGTTACTAGACATGTGGCTTAGAATGTGTGTTTGGATGTGTTAATAAACAAACACATTTACTGCCACATCACACATTTGTTTATAAAATATTTTGATAATTGTATTTCAGTATCATTATTTTCTTCTGTAATTCTGTGGATTTTTTAAAAAAATACATTGAATTTTAAAATGCTCTTCTGAGAAGAAATCTGTAGGTTTCACTTGACTACTGGTGGGGTCCTAGCAAAAATAAAACTGAAAACTACTGTCCTACAAATCTTCATCATAGAAGAATTCTAAATAATTCCATACCGCGGCTCCAGGGAGAGGTCAGTTTCTTTCCCCTGAGTGTTCATTGGAATTAGTGATTCACTTCTAAAGAACAGCATAGGAAAGGGAAATAGTAACTTCACAGTTGAGAAACCTGCAAATAGCTCCTTATCCAGGTGACCAAGGTGACAAGTCATGTTGATGTTCTGCATCTGTGATAGGATATGATGAGGGCACTCATCTCTGTGACAATCTCCGCCCTCAATCTGTAACCCAGATCTGGCCGTGAGCAAATGCCAGATAACCCAGATTCAGGGACATTCTCTAAAATATCTGATCAGTATTCTTCAAAAGCGTCAGGGTCATGGAAACCAAGGAAAGGCTAAGAAGCAGCCACAGATTAGGGGATCCTCAGGAGACAGACTAAAGACAACATGCCCTTCTTAGCCGCTTGCACTGCTGGGGCGGACAGAGTGCAAGATGGTCATGGTACATCTCAGGCCGGCAAGCAATGAGGTACTCAGAAACCATGGGGTCATGTACAAAAGATAGAGAAACCAGCTTGAATAGGCTCTCATGGAGGGTCCAGACAAGGGACAATTTGAGCGTCAAGCTAAATAATGAGAGTAACAACCCATTGAATGAATGAAATAGAAAACCATTAGTTTACACTGATACAAATAAAGGATAACTGAATCAAAAGTTTGCTAAGGCAAAGGATGTTTACGACTTTAAATACCTCCCTGCATACAAAGCCCTCAATTAGTGATATTTACTACAACAATGGACAAATGCTCATTAACTACAAAGGGGAAAAGAGAAACTTTCCAGGAGAGAGGCTTGGCAGACATCACCTTAATTAAGCGATCAGAGTGGACATCCTCAGATACAGGGGAATGGAAATTGTGGGCCACCTTACAGGAGGCAGTGAGAAAAACCCATGACCACCTCTCTGATAGCCCAAATCAAACAGTCATTGCCTGACTTGCGAGAAAATTTCAAACAAACGAAAATCAAGGGACATCTTACAAAAGAAATGACCTGTACCCTTCAAAAAGATCAAGGTCACGGTACACAGTAAAGGATAGATCTTCTGGGTTGAAAAAGACGAGGGTCATCATGAAGCTAAATGAAATGTGGGTTCCTGGAGGACGTGGTGGACACACAAAAATGATTTCTCCTTTTGCTTTAAAGATGGTTAGTGAAAAAGCTGGAGAAATTTGAATAAGGACTGTAGATTGAATTTTCTTGATTTTGACTTTGGTTGTGGTTACGTAGGGGAGGGAAAGTCCTTGATTGTATGAAATAGGGAAATATTTGCAGATGATGGGACATCGGGCCCAAAACAAATGGGTCAGTCAAGAGAGTTCTTTGCATTGTACTCGCCACTTTTATGTAAGTTTACGGTTATGAATGGGAGGAGCCGTGGCTATTTTTGTGGCCATTTTTTTCATCCATTAAAATGTGGCTGGTTTTTTGTTTGTTTTTTTTTTCCAGTCTACCACAATTTCCAAAACAGAACTCTTGTTTCCAGGCCTCAATGTGCTTTTTATCTCAGAAAATGGCCCCAGACATCTCCGTCTTGCTTATGGCAAAGCCCCCTTTGTGTCAAACCCTCCCTCTTAGCACCAGCAAGTTCTACCAAGTCCAGCTCCAAAGCAGGTCTTGAACCTGCTCCCTTTTCGTTGGGGTATTCCCTCCCACCCTGAGCCGCCGCCTTCACGAGCCTGCAAAGTTGCTGTGCTGTCGTGGGAGGCTGCTAGCTCTGTGTGTCCGCCAGTGGCAGGGGCTCCAGAAGGATGCTGATGGGCAGCTGCCCCGGGGCGGAGCTGGGGGGAGATGTGCCAGAACTTACTGAGGCCCTCGGCATTTGTCCATCCGTGCACGGTACTGCACAACGTCCATGGGAAAGTAATGGACACGCATCCCTTCTGCCTTCAGCCATCTTGGCCAACTCTGGTTGGAACCATCCGAGGAAGGGAGTTCTGGGAAATGCTATACCTGGCATAACCACGGCGACGGAGCATGTCCCGAGCCCTGACTACCCAACCTCAAGTGGCCACCTGCTCCTGCATCGCATCACAGGGCTGTTTTCCTTTGCTGCGTGGCACTCGTTGCTAGTCGCTATTGTCTGATTCGGTCACTGTGGCATTCTCGGCTCCCAAGTCATCTCCGGACAGCACGGCTCTCATCTGTCCTCAGCACAGACAACAGGGAGTGGCACGTGGTGTGGAATAAATGTCCCCCCGCCCTTGACATTCACAGTTCCTATTTTTGGATCTGTTACTTAGAACACCCTGTTTCCACATGCTAATTCATTTTATGAAATAAAAATTAAATTCTTTTGAGTTAGAGTACAACAAACAAACCCTCCCACCCAAGTAGACTTAAGTAAGTAAAGGGAAATGCATTGGTTCATGGAATGGAAAAGTCCAGAGACACTTTCAGACACAGCTGAGTCCAGGGGTCTTCAATGCCACTGAAATTTGTTCTGCTCCTTGTGTATTGGCTTCAATCTCAGGCAGTCTTGCTCCCCAGGGTGCCACCTGAAGACTTCCTTCTATTGGGTTCCAGTGAGAAGAGAGCTGATTTTTGCCAGTAGTTTCAATAAAAGTCCTGGGATTAGATGGGGAATCCTCCTCCCACAAATGGAGGGGCTGTTGAGAGCAGAAAGGAAAATGGATGCTTGCTGGGCAGATACATTTGTTCACTACAGCTTTGTTGTAAGGATTAAGGGTCGAGATTTCGAAGTTTCTGGCACATGGTAAACCCTCGATTAATGGTAGTTGCCACAACAATAATTAATGTTGTCATGTAATTATCATTACTGCGTGAAAGCATTTTGTACACTGCAGGGTACCAAACAAATGTTAGATGTCATTATCGCCTTCGGAGCTCTGAGCAGATTAGACAACACCATTCAGGAGCAGAGGGGAGGAGGAACTCTCATTTCCCAGGCCCCGGTGGAGGTCCCCGGCTTTCTGTCTGGACCACTGGGTGGGAGGGAAGGTGTGGTCCTCCTGTGGTTCTCAGGATGGCCACTGGGTGGCAGCCTTAGCCCGTTTTGTGCCCTTCCCTGCGAGGGCCCCACCCAAGCACTGGAGCTTTTTCCGAGGAGCCTCGGGGTCCACACTTCTCAAACTTTCTGCATGAAACACTCCCTTGTGCTGGAGATGGGGGCAGGTCACACGCAGATAGAAGCGACGACTTTAGTGGTGTGTCAGGACTGCAGGGACATTGGCACAATGTGGGGCACCTTTACCAGAAGTTTGCAGGACTGGCAAGAGGCTGGGTGTGTATTTGGGGAACAGCCTGGGCAGCGGACCCCGGTGGACATTTTTCACATTCGGGCGCCAGGCACTTGTGGAACATCCTTGCTCCTTTGGAGGACATTCCAGCCTTAGTCCCACCTCCCTCATGCCGAAGCCAGAGACCTGCCCTCCCCACGTGTCTTTGCAGCTGCCCACCACTGGGCACAGGTGAGCCTTCACTCTGCCCGTGAGAGCAAGCTGAGGAGAGAGGTCTGCCCGGAACCTCTTGTTTTTCTGACAAGGATAGTGGCAGAAGTATTGGCTTTCTTTTGGAGGTGAGGGTGAGGTGGCTAAGTGGTAGCAGGTGGGAAGGTCACGTGCCTGACCTAGGCCTGGCATTGCTGGGGGCAAGTGCGCAGCGGTGGCCCAGATCTGCAATGCGCGTGGGTGTGAGGCGGGATCTGAAATCTAAAGGACCCAAGGCAGGGCACGCGCACATGTTTCTCGCTGGGGATCCATTATGAGGGTTCATATTCTGGCTCTGTTGCTTTGCTTTTTTAAATTTTATTTATTTGAGGGAGAGAGAGATCACAAGTAGGCAGAGAGTCAGGCAGAGGGAGAGGGGGAAGCAGGCTCCCCGCTGAGCAGAGAGCCCGATGCGGGGCTCGATCCCAGGACCCTGAGATCATGACCCGAGCCGAAGGCAGAGGCTTTAACCCCCTGAGCCACCCAGGCGCCCCTCTGGCTCTGTTTCTTAATGGCTGTGTGACTTCAGGCATGTTAAGAAACCTCTCTGTGCCTCAGTTTTTCCATCTGTAAAACAAGTTTAATACTAATAGCTCTTTCATAGAATTATTACAAGGACCAACAGAGTAGATATTTGTTAAGTGCTTAGAATGGTAAAACTATCAGTTTCAACATCACAAATAATTTTTGAATGTCTACACTGATGTCAAGTTTATAGCCAATTTAAAAACCCCCCTTCCTTCCTTCCTTCCTTCCTTCCTTCCTTCCTTCCTTCCTTCCTTCCTTCCTTCCTCTTTTTTATTTTTATTTTTTTGTTAACATATAGTGCATTATTTGCTTCAGGGGTACAGATCTGTGGATCATCAGTCTTACACAATTCACAGACTCCCATAGCACATACCTTCCGCAATATCCATAACCCAGCCACGCTATACCTCCCCCCCAGTTTGTTTCCTGAGATTACGAGTCTCTTATGGTTTGTCTCCATCGCAATCCCATCAAATTTCATTTTTTTCCTCCCCTTCCCCCCCAGCGTCCCACCCTGCCTCTCAAATTCCTCATATAAGAGAGATATGATAATTCTATTTTCTGTTAGACTTATTTCACTCAGCATAATATACTCTAGTTCCATCCATGTCATTGCAAATAGCAAGGTTTTGGGTTTTTTTTTTTTTTTTTTTTTAAAGATTTTACTTGTTTATTTGAGAGGGAGACAGAGAGCATGAGAGGGGAGAAGGTCAGAGGGAGAAGCAGACTCCTCGGGAAGCTGGGAGCCTGATGCAGGACTCGATCCCAGGACTCCGGGATCATGACCTGAGCTGAAGGCAGTCGCTTAACCAACTGAGCCACCCAGGTGCCCCGATTTTGGGTTTTTTGAGGGCTGCATAGTACTCCCTTGTATATATATATATATATATATACCACATTTTCTTTATCCATTCATCTGTTGATGGACATCTACGGTGTTTCCATAGTTTGACTATTATAGACATTGCTGCTATAAACATTCGGGTGCATGTGCCCCTTTGGATCACGACATTTGTATCTTTAGGGTAAATACACAGTAGTGCAATTGCTGGGTCCTAGGGTAGCTCTATTTTTGGCTTTTTGAGGAACCTCCATACTGTTTTCCAGAGTGGCTGCACCAGCTTGCATTCCTACCAACAGTGTAGGAGGGTTCCCTTTTCTCTGCATCCTTGCCAATACCTGTCATTTTCTGACAGGTTAATTTTAAATATTCTGACAGGTAGGAAGCAGTATCTCACTGCAGCTTTGATCTGTATTTCTCTGATGCCGAGTGATGCGGAGCACTTTTTCATGTGTCTATTGGCCATTTGGATGTCCTCTTTGCAGAAATGTCTGTTCATGTCTTCTGCCCATTTCTTGATTGGATTATTTGTTCTTTGGGTGTTGAGTCTGAGAAGTTCTTTATAGATTTTGGATACTAGCCCTTTATCTGATATGTCATTTGCAAATATCTTCTCCCATTCTGTCAGTTGTCTTTGGTTTTGTTGACTGTTTCTTTTACTGTGCAAAAGCTTTTTATCTTGAGGAAGTCCAATAGTTCATTTTTGCCCTTGCTTCCCTTGCCTTTGGCGATGTTTCTAGGAAGAAGTTGCTGCGGCTGAGGTCGAAGGGGTTGCTGCCTGTGTTCTCCTCCAGGATTTTGATGGAATCCTGTCTCACATTGAGGTCTCTCTCCATTTGGAGTGTTTTTTTGTGTGTGGTGTAAGGAAATGGTCCAGTTTCATTCTTCTGCATGTGGCTGTTCAGTTTTCCCAACACCATTTGTTGAAGAGACTGTCTTTTTTCCATTGGAT
>JAQQSY010002859.1:0-13378 GCA_028646535.1 Procyon lotor
TCTTAAAGAAAGGAAATGATGTTGGCCCGGTGCTCTGCTGCGGCCTTGCAGTGGTTCCGGATCTGGTTTAGGTATGTCCCCTGTGTGAAGCTCGAAATGTAGCTGCTCTTAGTCCTGGAATTCTTTAGGCTCAGGACTGCTGTGTTCATTCTTGCAGACCGTCTTTTTTAGTGGCCATGTTCCCGGTAGTGCCCGGGAACTGCGTGAGGCTGTCCCACGTACTGAAGTCCCGAGTGGTAGAGCCCAGTTTTATTGATATGTCCTTTGTAAGTATGGGCAGTGTTGTGGGGGGGATGGGGGAATTCGTCCATGATTCCGGTTGCTTATGGATCAGTTCCGTTGAGGTACACCAGATATTTCCTTGAGCCTTTAGAAAGCCTGAATTCCATTGTCTTTGTCCTGATAGGCAGAGACATTCCCGGGTGGTTTAGGGAGAAAAGCAAGCGGTTGGACTTTGAGGATCAAACCATAAGAGTTTGCTGATAGCAGGTAAGAGAAATGGCAGAGTAATGTGTATTTTACTCTACATCTAATGCGATAACATTGAAACACATAGACTTATGTTCTAAAGAGCCCAAAGCACTTTTGATTATATATATAAAACAATTCAAACAAAACACCTAACGTACTTAGATTCAATGTCTACCTTTACAAATCTGTCTTTTGAGGGTGTGTTTCAAGGGTGTGTGTGTGTGTGTGTATATATATATACATATATATGATATTTTGCTTTTATCTTCTACCTGAAATGTGTGTATATATATATATACACACATTTCATATACGTATATATATGAAATGTATATATATACACACCCACCCACACATAAGTATATATGTATACAAGTTTATACACATGTATATGATATATATATATGCACTATATACATATATACATAATTTGCATCATATATATTATGCAATCTTGAAATACTGAAAAACGAGGTTTTTATCTGGTAACGGGAATTCATTCCCCTCAGAGTAAACACCTGATCTGATCCCAACCACAGTGTAATATATAAATCCAATTTTAGTACAGATTTTTTTATGTGTGCGTGTGAACCTAAATCTGGAAACATATGTATTGATATATAAATAGTCCAAAGTGTTATCAGTTGTCTTAACAGGTTTTAAGATTTTTTTTTTTTTAAGTTCTTGATCATCACATTGGTTCCTTTTTGGATCTCTGGATGCACTCACTAGTCCTCAGTTTACTAAGGAGAAAGTATAATCCTACATCTGAGAGATGAAGTGTAATACATACAAACATACACAAAAACACCGTAAAGTCACAGGAACTAATTGAATAATGTTTAATGGCTGTGAACGACCGTCCTAATGTTAAATGATGAAATCAGGAGCTAAAGCTCTGAGTGGCCTCTATTTGGGATTTATGCACATGTAAGTGTACGTATCATGTTGTGTACGGCACGCAGTAATGACAACCAGCTGGTCTCTCCTTTTATGGGTTATGACAAATGGTTGCCTACAAGTCAACACAAAAAGTGACCAAATGAAGAAAAATCCCAGGTTGTGTGGGACGGGATCCAGGTCAAGGACCACAGGAATTTGTGAATTGCTGGCTTGAGATCTCCAGCCTTCAGGAAATTTCTTCTCTTTTTTATGTCTGAATATATCCAATGTATTCCTCTTTTAAAAAAAGAATTTTTTTAAAAAAGATTTTATTATTTATTAGAGAGAGAGAGCAAGAGGGTACACAGATGTGTGAACTCAGAAGAGGGGGAGGGGCAGCAGGCTTCTCTCTGAGGAGAGAGCCCTAGGTGGGGCTGGATTCCAGGACCTGGAGGTCAGGACCTGAGCCAAGGCTTAACTGACTGAGCCACCCAGGACCCCCCCCACCGTACACACAATTTCCCCCTTAAAGATGATTTGATGCCATGGGAAAACACTGGTCATGTAAACCTGGGAGAAGTGAAGCCGACCAGCCTAGAAAAGGCTGGGTGGAAATGTAATTTCTGAGATAAGAAGGTACCTGATGATGGTAGGTGATTTACAGTCTCCGTTTCATTTCAGGTAGAAGATAAAAGCAAAAGCGTGGTAGTGTAAGTTTCCTCAAACCGGACAACTTGCCGGCGGCAGCCATGTTTCCTGGTTCTTTTGTCTCTTTGTGGCGTTTTTTCAGAGTGGAAGGGCGGGGGAAGAGTTCCTTGAGGACAGGGCCTGTTGGCAGATCTGGGGCTCTGCTGCCATCGTGAGGAAATCGTTTCAAAACATCTCAAGTTGTTACAGCTTCCTTCCCTTGAGGCCAACCAGTTAAGGAAGGTCTGACCCATGAGGCTCTATGAGACCTTTTTAGGCTCTTGTGGGCCACAAGGGACCTAAGCACCATAGCTTAGGGACACCACGTGAAAGCCTAACTCTTGCTGCAAGGGGCAAGAACGGGAGACAAATGCCCACGAGAGCCTACATTTGTCTTTGGGTGGATTCCTCTAGTCTTGCCCTTGAAAACTAAGTCCTGCCCCATGACTTCCTATGCCTGGACCTCCGGAAAGCCACTAGCTCACCTCAGCTCCTCATTCTTCAGGTCTGAGGCTCTACATCCCAAAGCCTGGTGTCTTGTTAGGCCTTAGGGGAGTAGGCAAGAGGTTCAGCTTGGAACTGAAGCCAGTTGTTCTTCCTCATGGGTCAGACCTTCCTTAGCTGGTTGGCCTCAAGGGAAGGCAGCTGTAACAGTTTGCGATGTTTTGAAACTATTTGCTTACAATGGCAGGAGTGCTCCACGTCCACGAACTCTTCCTGCTGCCAGTCCCTCTCTGGCCCTTGCAGTCTGAAAAAACACCACCAATAGACAAAGGCACCAGGAAACTCGACTGTTTAGCATTTTGTCCAGTTGGAGGAAACGGCACTCACAGTGCTGCATTTTTGCTTTTAGTTTTGCTGAAAAACAAACTTCAACCCAACCGAGTAAAGGTGAGAATCTCATTGGGTTTATTAAGTGACTCAGGGATCAGAGGTCCTGCCGTTGAGCAAGCAGAGAGAGTCTGAGGAATTGTACCAAAGGGAAGGTTTTTTTATAGGTAGGTAGGTGTGGCAAGGCAGGTATTAGCAAAAGAAAAGAAAGGATTTTTTGAGGCTAGGACATGGTGGGAGGGGCGGAGAAAGAGACTGGCAGCGTTTTTATCATGCAGATGACCTCACTAGTATTGATCTGGAATTTCAGATTGAATGTTAAAAGGTCACATTCCAGAGATAAGTTGAAACTACAATTGAATCTTGGTTTGCTGTTTTGGGGATGGGCTGCAAATGACTTCTTTTTGGACTTCCTTTTTAACTTTTTTCCATTTGAAGTCAAACTGAGACCTTAAGTCACCCCCCCATCAGACATCTTTATCTTTCAAAAATTAAATTTCTATTTTACCTACCCTGTGCATTTCCGCTTTTCTTCATTTAGCATTTTATATCCAGTCTTTTCCTTTGGCATCCTGTTTTCTACCTCAAGGGCCAAGCCTGAGACATCCACTTTTTTTTTTTTTTTGACAGAGAGAGAGAGAGAGATCACAAGTAGGCAGAGGCAGGCAAAGAGAGAGGGGGAAGCAAGCTCCCCGCTGAGCAGAGAGCCCGACGCGGGGCTCGATCCCAGGACCCTGAGATCATGACCTGAGCCGAAGGCAGAGGCTTTTAACCCACTGAGCCACCCAGGCGCCCCGAGACATCCACTTTTAAGAGAGAGAGAGAGAAAAAAATGGTGGAAGTTACCTTAGAAGAGGGTATCTCTAGACATCCCTCTTACTTCTGAGGCTTTCAGAGATGCTGATTTCATTTTGTTATCAAGCTCTGATACTTTTTGTGGGAAATAATCTTTTACTAAGTGCAACAATAGGGCCTAATTAGTGGTCTTCATTATATTCAAAACAATATTTCACGTGCAGTGACACATTTGTTTACATTCCTTTCATAATAGATATGTTTTTAAATGTAGTGTATACTTGCTGTGGGTCTCATTTAAGATTGCAACAGAAGTACTTTCCAATTTCATTAAATAGCTTTCTCTTCCTTGTGTACCTTAGGATCTTTTCTTTATTATTCATTGATCTATGTTGCCATTGTTTGAGTAGAAAATACATTTTATTTGTAAATGGTTGAGAAAATAAAGGAATGCTTTGCAAAAAAGAAAATCACTGATATAAATGGACCATGTTAAAATAAGTACTGATTGGATTCATGGATATTCACTTCTGATTCTCTTGCGTTACATATACACCAATCTTTAGGTTCTTGTAGAAGACAGATTGAATTATTTGATCAATAAATATAAATTATTTATTAAACATAACATCTTATATTCCCACAATTAAAGAATGAGAATTTTTAATAATCTCTTCGAATATTTATATAACTTAAGCATTTGTTTGGCACAAAAATTATTTAATATATCAAAATAGGTATTTTGTAGTCTACATTGTCCATTGACCAATAACTTTAGAAATAAGCAGTGAAAAGTTACCAAGTCTTACCTAATATGAAATTAAGCAACATGGTTTAGATTTCCTTTGACTCAAATAGGAAATAAAAAGGGAACTTACATAACATCCCGGAAGGAATTAAAGAAAAAAGATAATCAAGTCAAATTTTACTATTTATTTATTTATTTAAAGATTTTACTTATTTATTTGACAGACAGAGATCACAAGTAGGGAGAGAGGCAGGCAGAGAGAGGGGGGGGGAGAAGCAGGCTCCCCGCTGAGCAGAGAGCCCGATGTGGGGCTTGATCCCAGGACCCTGAGATCATGACCTGAGCTGGAGGCAGAGGCCTCAACCCACTGAGCCACTCAGGCGCCCCAAATTTTACTATTTAGATGCTTTACTCAAAGGACAGTTTTTGAGGCACCTGGCTGGCTCAGACAGGTAGAGCCTGCAACATTTGATCTCAGGGTTGTGAGTTTGAGCCCCATGTTGGATGTGGAACCTACTTAAAATTAAAAAAAAAAGTAAATACGAAGGACTGTTTTCACCTATTTGCCTTTATAAGTTTTTTTAATTAAAGAAATAAGACAGAAAATAATAAACTTATTTTACTAAATATTAATAAACAACCCCCTCCCAAAAATGGAAGGGATTTGTCAATCATTATAAAAATCAAGTCAGAAAGACAGATAGCCAAAAATGCAATAGCAATAATAAATGAATTCAAATTTGATTCTTTGAAGACATCAGTAAGATGGAACAACCTATTGTAAGTATGATTAAGAAATAAAATGTTGGGGTGCCTTGGTGGCTTAGTGGGTTAAAGCCTCTGCCTTCGGCTTGGGTCGTGATCCCAGGGTCCTGAGATGGAGCCTCAAGCCTTGTGTCAGGCTCTCTGCTCGGCAGGGAGCCTGCTTCCGCCTCTCTCTCTGCCTGCCTCTCTGCCTGCTTGTGATCTCTCTGTCTGTCAAATAAATTAAAAAAAAAAAAAAAAAAAGGAAAGAAAGAAAATGTTAATATTCATAAAATATGATTGAAAGTAAGGCTTCCTTAAATAGACTATGTTAACTTTGAAAAGGGCACTTCTAGCCCTGGCCAAGTGAGGATATTAGAATATTCTCTCTCCAAGGAACAACTATAAAGCTGTATAAAACTGACAAAAACAACCATTTCTGTGCTTTGGAAATCAACTAAAAGCATGCAAGAATAATAGTCTTTGGGTAAGAAATGTTGGAATCTGTGTTACTCTGGCCTGGACTGTTCTCATCCACCTCCTGCTCAGCTCCATCAATAAGAAGTTTCTACCAAAGTGAAATAAAGACCTTCCTAGATAAAGACTGGGAGAATTCCGTGCTAGCAGACCTGTATTATAATAAATACCAAAGGAAGTCTTTCAGGACTTCCTGGACAGAAAGGACTTCAGGACAGAAAGGAAATGACTGTAGATGGTGACTTGAATCCATGAGGAGAAATGAAGTACGCAGGAAATAGTAAATAGCTGGATTAATGTAACAGACTCTATATATTTTTTCTCTTCCATAATTTAAATGGCACGAGACCATATAAAGCAATAATTATTGCACTGTATTGTTGGCTATATTTCATATATTGATGTAAGATATATATAGATATAATAAGTACAGAAGTTTGGGGTATGGAACTGTATAGAAGGAAAGTTTCTCTATTTTACTGGAAGTAAGTTAGTATTAATATGGTGGATATTTTTATAGGTTCAAATACTGTATTAGAACAAGCACTAAGAAACTAACTAAAATACATAGTTCAAAATTAAAAGAGATTATGCGGAGTGAAATAAGTCAAGTGGAGAGAGTCAATTATCTTATGGTCTCACGTGTGGAGCATAAGGAAAAACATGAAGGGCATTGTGAGAAGGAGGAAGGGGTGAATGGGGGGAAATCAGAGGGGGCGATGAACCATGAGAGACTGTGGACTCTGAGCAACAAACTGAGGGTTTTGGAGGGGAGGGGGGTGGGTGTTGGGCGAGCCTGGTGGTGGGTATTGAGGAGGGCATGTATTGCATGGAGCACTGGGTGTGGTGCATGAACAATCTCGTAACACTGAAAAAATAAACATATTTGGGAAAAAAAAATAAATAAAAGAGAAATTAAGGGGTGCCTAGCTGGCTCAGTTGGTAGAGCATGCGACTCTTGATCTCGGGGTTGTGAGTTCAAGACCCATATTGGATGTAGAGATTACTTTAAAAAAATCCTTAAAAAGATTTAAAAGAGGGACACCTGGGTGGCTCAGCCGTTGTGTGCCTGCCTTCGGCTTGGGTCATGGTCCCGGAGTCCTGGGATTGAGCCCTGCGTCGGGCTCCCTGCTCTGCGAGAAGCCTGCTTCTCCCGCTACCATTCCCTCTGCTTGTGTTCCCTCTCTCGCTGTGTTTCTCTCTGTCAAATGAATAAAATCTTTAAAAAAAAAAAAAAGATTTAAAAGAGAAATTAAAATGGTGCTTATAAAAATAGTGAACATAAAGGAAGGCAATGAAAGTAGAATAGGGTAACAAAAAACGGCAGTAGACAGAATACAAATAGCAAAGTGGCAAACTGAAATCCATTTTAATTTTTAAATTTTAATGGCTTTAAATTTCAAAGTATTTAAAATTTTAAATTTTATTGGCTTAAACACCAATATTTAATTTAAAATTAATTTAAAATTATTTAAATTTTAATGGCTTAAACACCCAAATTAAGAGGTGGGTATTATTAGACTGGATAAAAAAATAAGATCCAAATATGTGCTGTTTACAGGAGACATTAAATTCAAAAACACAAATAGGTTGGAAGTGAAAGGATATAAAAATTCGTATCATGTCAGTGTAACTATAATAGGGTTGGTGTGTCTATGGTAGTATTTGAAGAAATAATTTAGGATTTAAGACAAGACTTCGAGGGGCACCTGGGTGGCTCAGTCGGTTAAGCATCTTCCTTTAGTTCAGGTCATGATCCCAGGGTCCTGGGATCAATCCCTGTGTCAGGCTTCCTGCTCAGTGGGGAGTTCGCTTCCCCCTCTCCCTCTGCCCCTCCCCCCAACTTGTGTGCTCTCTCTCTCAAATAAACGAAATCTTTTTATAAAAAAGACAAGACTTCAAGACAAGGAATTTTATGAAGCACAAAGAGGGAAGTTACATAATGAGAATAAAGTCAATACAGAAGGAAGATATAACAATTATAAATGTATACATATCTAACAAAATATGCAAAGCAAAAAGTGGCTGAAATAAATTGAGGAATAGATAGATGAACAATAATAGTGAGGTATTTTGATACCTCATTTTCAATAATTGGAAGAACTAGACAGAAAATCAAGAAAATCACGTACATGAACAACATCAACTAACTTGACCTACCTTAACGCACAAAGCCTGCAGCATATATATTCTTTTCAATTATATATGGAATATTCTTTGTGGGCCAAAAAATAAGGCTCAGTATTTTTAAAGATTGAAATCATACAAAGTATATTCTGTGATCACAATGGAAATAAATTTGGAATTAAAAAAAGAATCATAGGATGTCCATAAATATTTGGGAATTATACAACACGTTACTAAATAATAGATAGGTCCAGGAAGAAATCATAAAGAAAATTATAAAATATTTGGAAACTAAGGCAAAATTTAGAAAGAAATTTATAGCTTTAAAGACCTATATCAGAAGAGTTCAAGTCAGTAATTATATTTATCCTTTCAGAGCCTAGAAAAAGAAGAGCAAAATAAGTCCAAAGGAAGCAAAAAATAAATAAATAAATAAATATTACAGTAAAAATCAATGAAATATTAAAATAAAGCAAGAGGGGAAATCAACAAAATAAAAATTGGTTCTAAGAGGAAAATATCTACTAAGTTGACAAATCATTAGATAAAAAAAGAACAGGCACATAGCATCAAAATTAGCAATGAAATGGGGACATCATTACTGAGCTTACATAAATGAAAAGGATTGTGAAGGAATATTATGAATAATAGTATGCCAGCAAATTAGGCAACTTATATGAAATGGACAATTCCTAGGAAGATAAAAATCAAAAACACATTTAAGAAAAAATAAAAAATATGAATAGATACATGACACAAGTAAATAGTTTAAATTAGTAATCCAAAATATTTCCACTAAGCAAAGCCCATATTCAGCTGGCTTAACTGCTAAATTCTATTAAGTACTTAAAAGAAGTACTACTAATATTTCACTAAATGTTTCAGAAAATAGAGGGTAAGGAAACATTTCCTGACTCATCCTATGAGATCAGTATTCATCCGACACCAATGCCAAAGACCTCAGAAGAAAATATATTCTTCATGAACATGACACAATGATACTTAAAATATTAGTAAATTAAATGCAACAATATATAAATAGGATGACATAACCATAAACAAGTGGGATTTATCCTATGAGTGTAATGTTGGTTTAATAATATGATAGTGTGCTGTACAATATTAATAGAATAAAGGATTAAAATTACATGATTTTCACAATAGATGCAGAAAAGTATTTGATAAAATCCAACACACATTTATAATTTATAATAAAAAGGCTCAAGAATCTGGGAATAGAGGGAAACTTTGTCAATTTGATAAAAGGCATATAAAAGAAACCCAGAGGTAACATTAGACTTCATGTTGAAGAAATGTATTATGTTCCCTTAAGATTGCTAACAAGGCACAGATGTTCACTTTTCCACATCTGTTTCATCACTTTACTGGATGTGCTAGTCAGTGCAAGAAGAGAAAAAAAAAGACATTAAATATATCTAGATTGGAAAGGAAGAATTAAAACACCTTTGTTCTAGGAAAAAAATCAAGGAACAAAAATTACTAGATGTAACATGGAGTTTAATAAATTCACATAATACAATATCAATATATAAAATTGATTAATTTTTACATACTAGCAATTAACAATCTGATAATTGAATTAAGAATACAATTCTGTTCACAGTAACATCAAACAGAATACAATACTTAGGGTTAAATTTGACATAAGAGTTGTACACTGAAAACTACAAAACATTCCTAAGAGAAATCAGAATATCTAAGTATATGGAGACACATTCCATGTTCAAGGAGTGAAATACTTATTGTGAAGGTGGCATCATACCCAAATGATCTGTAAATTCAAGTCACTCTCTATTTAAATCCCAATAGATGTTGATAGGGTGGTTCTGAAATTTAGATGGAGAAGCAAATGACCTAGAATAGCCAAAACAAATTTAAAAAAGTACAAAGTTGGAAGACTTACACTACCTGCAAAGCTTACTATAAGACCACAATAATGAAGACAGTGCCATATTGGTAGAATTACAGACATATGGATCAATGAAATGGAATTGAGATTCCAGAAATAAATCCTTAATCTACATTCAACTGATTTTGGCAAAGATACCAACTCAAATCAGTGGGGGGGAAAGATGGTCTTTTTAATGATTCATGCTGGGACATTTGGCTACCCACATGAAAAAAACAAATTTAAACCCTTACCGCACATAACAGCTACATAGAAAAGTTAAATATATAAGCAAAATATATAAAACTTCTAGAAAGCAACAGGAGGAAATCTTTGTTTTTGGGTTAAATAAAGATTGACAAATTGGACTCGCATTTCATAAAAATTAAGAACTGCTTTTCAAAAGACACTTAATAGAATGAAAAGGCAAGCCACAGTCTGAGAGAAAATATTTGCAAAACATGTTTGGTAGAGGACTTGTATGGAAAATATATCAGAACCTCTCAAAACTCAGTAAGAAAATAAAAAATTAAAATGAGAATCTTTGGGGCGCCTGGGTGGCTCAGTGGGTTAAGCCTCTGCCTTCGACTCAGGTCATGATCTCAGGGTCCTGGGATTGAGCCCCCATCGAGCTCTCTGCTCAGCAGGGAGCCTGCTTCCCCCCCTCTCTCTGCCTGCCTCTCTGCCTACTTGTGATCTCTGTCTGTCAGGTAAATAAATAAAATCTTAAAAAAAAAAAATAAAAGAAATAAACTGAGTATCTTAGTTTGGCCTACTGTATCAAAAATACCATAGATTGGGTGGCTTAAACAACAAATATTTCTTTTTAAAAGTATTTTGTATATTTATTTGACAGAGAGAAAGCAAGAGAGCACAAGCAGGGAGAGCAGTAGAGGGAGGGATCATCAGAGAGGGAGAGCACAGAGGGAGAGGGAGAGGGAGAAGCAGACTCCCCACTGAGCAGGGAGCCTGATTCAGGGCTCAATCCCAGGACCCTAAGATTATGACCTGAGCCAAAGGCAGATGCTTAACCGACAGAGCCACCCAGGCGCCCCCAAACATTTATTTCTAACAGTTCTGGAGACTGGCAAGTCCAAGATCAAGACACTACAAATCTGGCATCTGGTGAGAGCCCTCTTCCTGGTTTGTAGAGGGCTACCTTGTCATTGTATCCTCACATGGCCAAGAAAGAGATCATCTCCTGTGTGTCTTTTTTTTTTTTTTTAAGACTTTATTTATTTGAGAGAGAGCTAGAAAGCACAAGTCGATGGGAGGGGCAAATAGAGGGGGGAAGCAGACTCCTTGCAGAGCAGAGAGCCTAATGGAGGGCCAGATGCCAGGACTGTGAGATAATGAGCTGAGCCAAAGGCAGATGCTTAATTGGCTGAGCCATCCAGGCGCCCTCTTGTGTGTCTTGCAAGGGCACAAATCCTTTCATGAGGGTTCCACCCTCATGATGTAGTTACTTCCCAATGGCTCCACCTCTAGATACCATCAAGTGGAAATTCGGCTTCAGCTTATAAATTTGGGGGAACAAAAATATTCAGTACAGGCACTCCCTCTGCCTGCCACTCCCCCTGCTTGTGCTCTCTCTCTCTCTCTGACAAACAAATAAATAAATAAATAAATAAAATCTTTAAAAAAATATTCAGTCCAGGGGCACCTGGGTGGCTCAGTCATTAAGCGTCTGCCTTCGGCTCAGGTCATGATCCCAGGGTCCTGGGATCGAGCCCCACATCGGGCTCTTTGCTCAGCAGGGAACCTGCTTTTCCCGCTTCCATTCCCTCTGCTTGTGTTCCCTCTCTTGCTGTGTTTCTCTCTGTCAAATAAATAAAATCTTTAAAAAAAAATATTCAGTCCATAGTAATGGGCAAATAATATAAACATTTTACTAAAGAAGATATATTTGTAGCTAATAAATACATGAAAATATGCTCAAACTTCGCAAAATATTATGCCACTACAGACCCATTAGATTAGTTATAATTTTATTTATTTTATTTTATTTATTCTTAATGATTTATTCATTTATTTATTTGAGAGAGAGAACATGTGAGTGAGTGAGGGACTGGGGGGAGAGAATCTTCAAGCAGACTCCCCTCTGAGTGTGGAGCCCAACGCAGAGCTTAATCTCACAGCCCATAAGATCAAGACCTGAGATGAATTCTTAACCAACCGAGCCACCCAGGTACCCCTGGAATAGCTGTCATTTTAAAATAGATAACTCCAGGGGTGCCTGGGTGGCTCAGTCATTAAGCGTCTGCCTTTGGCTCAGGTCATGATCTCAGGGTCCTGGGATCAAGCCCCACATTGGGCTCCTTGCCCGGTGGGAAGCCTGTTTCTCCCTTTCCCACTCCCCCTGCTTGTGTTCCCTTTCTCTCTGTCAAATAAATAAATAAATAAAATATTTTAAAAAATAGATAATTTCAAGTATTGTTGAGGGTGTGGAGAAACTGGAACTCCTACATGCCAGTGGGAATGTAAAATTACGTTGGCACTTTGGAAAATGGCTTGACTGTTTCTTTAGAGAGAAAAATGTAGGACACAAAAACTAAAACAAGTGAGACTGCATTAAATTAAAGAGCTTCTGAACAGCAAAGGAAAACAGTACATGAAAAAGGCAACCTACAGAATGGGAAAAAGTATTCAATAAACCATATACCTGCTAAGGGGTTAATATCCAAAATATATTTAAAAACCCATGCAACTCAATACAGAATAAAAAGAAAAAGGATATAATCCAATTAGAAAATTGGTAAAAGGGGCACCTGGGTGGCTCAGTGGGTTTAAGCCTCTGCCTTCAGCTCAGGTCATGATCTCAGGGTCCTGGGATCGAGTCCCGCATCAGGCTCTCTGCTCGGCAGGAGGCCTGGTTCCCCCTCTCTCTGCCTACTTGTGATCTCTCTCTGTCAAATAAATAAATAAATAAAATCTTAAAAAAAAAAAAAGAAAATTGGTAAAAGACTTGAACAGATATTTTTTCTAAAGACATACAAATGGCTAATAGGTGTATGAGAACGTGCTTAACATTACTAGTCATCATGGAAATGAAAATCAAAACCACAGTGAGATATCACCTAATACCCGTCAGGGTGAATGTTATCAAAAAGACAAGAGATAAAAATGTTGTCAAGGATGTGGAGACAAGGGAACTCTTCTATACTGTTGGTGAGAAAGTAAAATAGTCTAGCCACTATTGAAAATAGTATGACAGTTCCTCAAAAAATTAAGAATTGAATGACCATATTATTCAGCAGTCCCCTTCCTGGGTATTTCACTCTCGATAGGCTGATTTCAATTTCTTCAGAAGATATTTCTTTTTTTTTTTTTTTTAAAGATTTTATTTATTTATTTTGACAAAGAGGAGAGAGATCACAAGTAGGCAGAGAGGCAGGCAGAGAGAGAAGGGGAAGCAGGCTCCACACTGAGCAGAGAGCCCGATGTGGGGCTTGATCCCAGGACCCTGAGATCATGACCTGAGCCGAAGGCAGAGGCTTTAACCCACTGAGCTACCAAGGCGTCCCTCTGCTTCAGATATTTCTAAGATATGTCTGCACACCCATGTTCATTGTAGCATTGCTCAGGAGAGACAAGATATGGAAACAATTCAAGTGTCTCTCAGAGGATAAATGGATAAAGATTTGGACTATTATTAAGTCATGAGAAAGAGGGACATCCCGCTAATTGTGACAACATGGATGGATCTT
>JAQQSY010002860.1:0-13378 GCA_028646535.1 Procyon lotor
GTCAAGGGCCTACCATATGCCAAGCACTGTCACCTAGCATGGGGATCCAAAAGTGAACAGGAAAGACATGTTTTCTACTTTCAGAGTTTACAGTGTAGCTGTGGATATACAAACAAGTAAAAAGACCTTTACCATTTGATATTAAGGTATGAGAAATCCAACAGAAGATATTAAATGGACAGGTGAATGGCAGCACACAGAAGAGGAAACTAATCCAGTTCAAGTTGGAGCAGTGATCAGAAAGAAACAATAGGATTGATGAAGGCTGAAGAATAAAAGAAAGTCAGCCAAAGAAGGAGAAAGGTAAAGGATTTCAGGCAAATGTAAAAAACAGAGCTTGAGAGAACACTGTGTATTTGAGGAATTGAGAGAAATTCAGTACAAAATGACTAAAGCTTGAAACCTTTATTGGGACAGGGGGTATTTGGGGGCAGAAGGAGAATCGGTCGAGAGAGATGGAGCAGTGAGAGCTGAGGGTGGACATGTTAGCAGCAATCAAGTGGCCATGACCTTACAAGTTTGGGTTGTAAACTATTAGCAAGTGCAGACATTTAAGGACTTTAAGCAGGCAAGTAACGGAATCAGATTTGCATTTAAAATGACTAATCCACCGCAGCATGGAAAACGGAGAGAAAAGAATAATTAAGAGGTTGCTGCAGGAAGTTAGCTTATTCTATTTCTTCTTGTAACTTTAATGTTTCCCCCTCTAATGACACCTTACTATGGGCATTTAGAAATCCTCGTGTCTTTCCCATCTAAAACTGAATAACTGCTCACTACCCTATAGTTACCATTCTCTCAAATTATATTATAGTCACATTTCTTAATGTCCTTCCTCCAAATAACTCTATGTGGCCCATGCCTCACTTTCCCCAGGTCTCTACTCAAATATTACTCTAATGTGAGGCTCTCTCTGCCTCCATACATAACAGCACCCTCTTCCCCAGCTCTGACATTTCCTAACCCCCATCGCCATCTGACACTATGGGCAAGGCACTGTGCTAAGTTCATGATAGCACAGGAGATGGGTGAAGAAAGTGACACATGAAGACTAACTTGCCAAAGGTCAAAAAATTAGTTAAATGTAGGAGATAGAATTCAATTTCAGATAAACTCATGATATCACAAAGTTCAGGGAGGACAAATCTAAAACCTCTTATTTTCTTTTCTCTTCAAAGAGAAGACAAAGTCAACCACTAAGAATAAGAGAAAGGCAATGAGATAATAAATTTGAGGAGAATAAAGGAGCTGAAATAATCCCAGAAAAGTATTAAAGAGCTGCCAGGCACAATTAAGGACCCAGCTGAATCAGAAACTATGGATTTATGGTGACCAAAACCCATGTGATTTTTCATCAGGAATACAGGTGAAAGGCAAATTAAGGCATACAGTTAGAATAATGGTTTTCAACAAAAAAGGATGGGATGGGCAATTTTCTCCCCTTGGGGAATGTGGCAACGTCAGGAGACAATCTGGTTGTCATAATATATGGGATAGGGCTTGCTACTGGCCTCTACTGGATGCTGTTAAACCTCTTACAATGCACAAGACAGCCTCCAAACACAAAGAAAACCCTGGGGAACAATCTATATTGGGAAATTTTCTAAGCACATCCACAGTAAGTAACAAGACAAGGGAACTAAAGACAGGTGATCGGTTAAGGTAACAATACTATGAAGGTAGGTAAAGAAAAATTTTAGTATGTGAGAGGCCTTGGAGAGCATCACCAACGGGAAGGGCAAAATGGCCTCTGTGTCCGAAATGCCTGATTGGCTCACACGTCACCAATGAGAGGACATTCCTCTTGGTTAAGTGCAGAGACTGGAAAATCTAAAGTGCACCAAGGAGACAAATGGTTAGCCTAGAAAAGGTAGCGACAGATAATAAGGTCAGAAGTTCTGGAGCCAATCTATGAAGTCCTTCTACAACAGGCTTTATACTACTGGCCAAGAAATCTACTGACTTTTTAAAAAAAGAAATAGCAAATAAGGAAGTAATAACTCAGGAAGGCAGACCTAAAGGGGCAAGCATCAGAGATGAATTAAGGCAGGGGAAAGTAGAGACCAAGAGATCATTTATAAGATTATCAAGGTTATCTAGGAATAATGTGACAAAGGCTCTGGGAGACATGAATCTCAAGGACAAAGGACTGTCACAAGACGGAAGAGGAAGAATGTTCTGGAAATGGCACTAGGCACTGGAGGTCTTAACACTATTCCTCATGAGCCTGAAAAAAAATCATGGTAAAAAATGAAAGCCAAGATTCAGTGAGGCAAGGTGATGATCCAGAAGCCATTACTGTTACCCAAAAGAATAACAACTTAAAGAATTTATCAAAAACTAACTGTATAAACCAAGGGAGGTCTGAGAAAAAATAAACTAATATTTACAATTAGAATAAATATTTTTTTTTCCTCTAGAAGCAGGATAAATTCTTAAATACACTTCTTTATGGCCTTTGGCTACAAACAAGGCTACCAAATGTAATGAAATAGTCAAACTCATCTACGTTTTTTTCTTAAAGATTTTTATTTATTTGAGAGAGAGAGCATGAGCAGGGTGGAGAGGCAGAGGAAAGAGGGAGAATGAGACTCCTGACTAAGCAGGGAGCCCAATGTGGGACTTGATCCCAGGACCCCAATATCATGACCTGAGCCAAAGGCAGCCACTTAACCAACTGAGCTATCCAGGTGCCCCAAACTTATTTACGTTTTTTAAAGCATCTAGATAATATGCAGTACATGCTATATTAAATATGACAGAAGACCCTGTCTGACTTTTATAGTAAAATATTTTTGAGCATTCCACAACAAAGTTTAAAGATTACATATACCAATTTAATTCAACTTGGTCATTTTCCATAGGCCAACGATTATGATTATGTGATAGCAATCAAAAAGATAAACGAATAAGATAATTAAATATAACAAGAAAAAAGGATATAATCCTCTTAACGCAGAATATATTCAATACAAAACCATAAAAAAAATCCCTAATTATAAGTCTACCTTACCATATAAAGACATCCTATTCAATTGAAAAGTCCGTAACAGACAAATATATTGACATATTTGTCAATATGTATATATTGATCTCATTTTCTTTTTACCTGAAACCTGGGATTCTCTCCTAAGATTAAGGTTAAATACAAAACTAATTAAATTAAACCAGTTTTCCAAAGTGTTTTCACCTGATTTCAAAAGTAATTTTTAAGTGTTTAATAATAACATGAAAAATCAAAATTCAGATTAACAAAACTGCCTAAAGAACTTAAAAAAAAGAAAAAAGTTTTTTGGAACTGAAATTTTAGACTTTTTAATAAATGACTGGCTTCTTGACCAATCTGAAAGAGACAGCTTTGGAGGTCCTCAAACCCTACCTAGTTCCAGTGTGTGCACAGGGGTGATCTTCCCTCGGGGCCTCAGGTAGCACTAAGTGCTCATCAGGCAAGATGCACTGAGCAGCAGGAGCTTGCTGAGGACAACAGCAGGATGGGGCCCTGAGCCCTCTAAGATCACTGTTCTCTGCTCTATGTGGTCCAGGTACACTTTTCCATGTGTGTCCCTCAAATGGGCCGAGCTGCCTCTAACCTCTGAGCCTTGCATGTGTTGCTCCCTTTGTTGGAATGCACTTTCCCAGACTCTTGACCTAATGGGCTCATTGTCAAACTTCAAGTCTAAAATACCATCTCTTCAAGAAGGCCTTCTCAATACCCTTGCCTAAGGTGACCTCACCAGCTCCTATTCCTTTCTCACCTCTCTATTTCCTTCATAGCACTTAGCACAACCTATAAACCTATAATTACATATTTACTAGCTTGTATTTGTCTCACTAACAAGAATGGAAGCTTCACTTGGGCAGAGTCCTCATCTAGTTTAATCCCCAATTTCCTGTAGAGTAGCTTCATAAGCAATTTTGTTGAATACATGATAGAAGGTACTGATAACACAACAATAGTGATGGTAATAATAATAGCTAATGTTTACTGAACACTTATCACCTACTAGGTACTCTACAGAGCAATTTACAGATAAAGTACTAATGTACCAACCTTAGAAATCAGAAAACTGAGACACTAAGCTATTAAGTTACCTTGCCCAAAAGTCACACAACTTAGTATGTGGGCCTCTGCACAGCCCCAAAGTTGGCAGAGAGGAACTGACTCATTCAATGGAGAAAACTGGAATTGTTCCCTTTCTTAACTATTCTACTTCCGCCTTTCCTCTTGCCTTTCTCATCTTTTTCATCTTATTATAGCTCTTCTTTTCCATCACTACTTTGCCTCCCCACCCCCAATTATTTTAAATTATTGACCCTTTTCTCTGCTCCAGTTAATCTGATTCAAAATTTCATGGTGTACTTTAATATATAAAATTTTAATATAAGGCAATTAGTGTTCATTAAAATATTATACAAAGGTCTACAATTTTATTTTTTAATAAGAAGGAATCTGCACCAAAACTCTTGACCCTCCTTTTTCTTAAACAGTGACGCTCATACAGCAAACAGCTTGGTTGTGGAATGCTTAGAATAAATAAATAGGAAGATTAAGAAAAGGAGAGGGTTCCTTTTTCTTTTCTCTCCTTTCTCTTGGTCTCCTAAGAAGGTGAATATGAATATAAATACTATGCAAACTTGCTACCTATAAAAAGCCCCTCCCTCGCTGTGTCTGAAAATTTGCTTTGGAGTACAAAGTTTAAATTTTTGTCTTGGTATTACTCTATTCACACTGTCACCAGAGAATCTCTCATGGTTGTTCCCATATCAGCTTAGAGATACAACCCTCCTCAGGGGAAAAAGCCAAGTTTGGGCTCCAGACTCTTCCCAGACAAATAAGGCAACTTTCAGAGCACTTTCTAAGTAGTTGGATCAGATAGCTGCCACAACACTTCTATGAGAGTCCCAAGAGGGAGTTTTCTTGCCAGCCTCAGAAACAGTTATTTGTCACCACAAAAGATAATTCACTATAAACTAAAAAAGAAAAATAAAAGTCAACCTAGCAGAAATTCCTTGCCCTTATAGAGAATTTATTTTTAAATAACATATGATAATTCTCACTTTTTCTTTGAAAGGCAAGCTGAATCTCCAAATAAAAAGGTTCCTTCTGATATGAACAAAGTCCAACAAAATTAGTCACGAGAAGAAAACTTCTAGTACATGACAAAGGCTTAAGAGATCAGGGTGCCTCAGTGGCTCAGGCTGTTAAGCAACTGCCTTTGGCTCAGGTCATGATCCCATGGTCCTGGGATTGAGTCTTGCATGGGGCTACCTGCTCGATGTACACCCTGCTTCTTTCTCTCTACTGCTTGTGCACACACACTCTCTCTCAAATAAATAAGTAAAATCTTTTTAAAAAAGACTTAAAAGTACATTCTTAAAAAGGTAATTTAAAGTCATTAAAAATGTAAGAAAAAGAAAACAAATCAAGCTCAAAGTGGCAAGTCCTAAATGAAGTTGGGGGGCGAGGATCTAGGCAATTGAAAATAACTCAAATAACCTCCCACAATTTTGCCTGAATAACCCAAATATTAAAGTTTACACTTTATTTTAGCTTGTGAGGTTCAGACTAAAATACAAATCTAGATAACAGCTGCACCTTTAAGAGAAGTGTCAGATGAAAAAGTGTCAGTTTTCCATTTAAGGAGGGGAGAAAAAGGATGATCTTAAATTGTCTGGATTTCTTCAACTTCTTTCCCTTTTTTTGTTTATTATTTCCCTGATCTTCTTTTTCTCAATATCATTCATAATTCCAAAAAATTCTCTGGGTACAGAGACCTGATGGAATTATGTATTTAAAACAGAAAAATTTCAACAGACACAGTACCATTACAATCTGGATTGATGTATATATAAGAATCACAGTCCATTTTTAAGTAGAAAAACAAAACATATAATTTATCGAAGTACAGATTATTAAGATAATAAATTCAATAGCACCTAAAAAAAGAGCACAAATGTTCTGCTTTCACATGTAAATTTATGGATTAGCCATTTTCACAGACCACACACACATTGCCACCATAAACTGAGGCAATAAAATCATATAAAGGTAGAAAGAAGCTGGGGTAAAATTAGAAGGATCTCAAACTACTTTAAGAATGTTTTCTTTCGGGATGTCTAGGTGACTCAGATGGTTGAGCATCTGCCTTCAGCTTGGGTCATGGTCTCAGGGTCCTGGGATGGAGCCCCACATCGGGCTCCCTGCTCAGTGGAGAGCCTGCTTCCCCCTCCCTCTCTGCCTGCCTCTCTGCCTACTTGTGATCTCTCTGTCAAATAAATAAAATCTTTAAAAAAAATGTTTTGATTTTTTTTTAAACATATTATTTCAGAGAAAAAGAGAGAAAGCACACAAGCAGGGGGAGCAGCAGAAAGAGAAGGAGAAGCAGACTCCCACTGAGCAAGGAGCCCAATGTGGGGCTTGATCCCAGAACCCTGGGATCATGACCTGAGCCAGAGGCAGACACTTGACCAACTGAGCCACCCAGGTGCCCCAAGAATGTTTTCTTTCTGGGGCACCCAGATGGCTCAGTTGACTAAGCATCTGCCATCGGCTCAGGTCATGACGTCCTGGGATCGAGCCCCATGTTGGGCTCCCTGCTCAGTGGAGAGTCTGCTTCTCCTTTTCCCTCTGCTCCTCTTCCCACTCGTGCTCTCTCTCTTGCTTATTCACTTTGTCTCTTAAATAAATAAAACCTTTAAAAAAGTAAAAATAAAAAAGAATGTTTTCTTTCCAATCCAGACCTCCAGATCATATTCCAAAAAAAACAAAACAATGAGAGAAAGAGAGAGAGAGAGAGAGAGAAATCAGGAGACCTTCTCTTTTTGCTGCTGGTGGGAAACAAGGGTATATGATTTCTGGGTATCATGACTGAGTTACCTACAAAATAAGAAAAGTTATTAATCCATACTAAAGTATTAGAAAGCTGCAGTATAAAATAAGTTTCCAGGTTCCCAAAGTATTAAAAATATTTAAATTAAAAATCATATATTATTTTTGTACTTCAAGAAGCAAACAGGGGTACCTGGGTGGCTCAGTTGGTTAAGTAACCTACTCTTGGTTTTGGCTAAGGTCATAATCTCAGGGTTGTGGGACTGAGCCCCATATCAGGCACCTTGTTCAGCATAGAGTCTGCTGGAGATGTTCTCTTTCCCTCTGCTCTTCCCCCACCCCCTGCTCACTTTCACTCTGTCTCTCCCCAAAATAAATAAATCTAGGAAAGGAAAGGAAAGGAAAGGAAAGGAAAGGAAAGGAAAGGAAAGGAAAGGAAAGGAAAGGAAAAAAGAAAAGAAAAGAAAAGAAAAGAAAAGAAAAGAAAAGAAAAGAAAAGAAAAGAAAAGAAAAGAAAAGAAAAGAAGAGACAAGACACAAACATATTAAAACAAACTTCCTTTGATATTCTGGGAAAGAATCAAAACAACTAAGTTTTAAGATTTTACTATCATAGGTGTGAAGAAATAGGCACTAGTGTACTGTTGGTAAAAGCTGTTATAACATTTTCTGATAGTGATTTGGCAGTATCTATAACAAAGGTTAAAATGTATCTGTTTTAAAACTCTGTAACTTCCCTTCTAAGAATCTTGTCCTATATCAAATACATGACAAATGCACAAGAGTGCAAATACCACACAGTGGTATTTCCTACAGCATTACTCTATTATTACTGACAGAGAAAACCTGAAGAGAGACAAAGTGAATGCAGATAAATGTCAAACTTCCAGCAAAGGAAACTAAACTTCACCCTGGTCAGGTCACTGGTGGGAAGACAAGGACATATCAAATATATGACCTAAATAGAAAACCCTTGAAAGTATCTCTGCTTCATTTCATCCCTTAAAGCAAGATCAAGTCCTATCACCTTAAAGAAGCCTTCCTTGACACCCTTCTTCCCTCTATGTGAAACAACTCTCCTGTATGCTTCCATACCAAAAGCCAAATATTTTAGCATTTATAACACCATGTTTTAGTTACTATTAACAATGAGAGGGATCATGTTTTATATCTATTTGTCCAAGTGCCTATGCATTAAAAAAAAAAAAAAAAATTATTTCCTAAATCTGTTCACTGAAAAACCAAATAGCAATGACCACCCCTAGTACCTAGATTGTGGTCTCTAAGTACCAACGTTCTTTAAGCAAATGGCTGTTTCCTGGTCTGAGTCAACATATTTACAAGATAATCCTGGGATATCTTGTACCAAAAAATAAGAAATCAATCAAGGACTACTAGGATCATGTCAATGGGATATACTAACCAACTTGAAGAAAGAAAAAACTATGGCCAATTTGAGCATCAGTAGAGTAATGGGCTGAAATAGTAAATGTCTTAAATCCATGAATATTTTAAAATATTAATCTAAAATTTTATTAAATCTAATATTAATCTAAAATGAATTATCATATTTGGAGGATCCCAAGAAATCAATTCATTCATTTGAAAATTGATAAACATAGAGAAATACTTAAGCATTTATACTACACATTTAAATTTTACCTCAGGGTAATAAATGGTTGACCAGGGAAAATTTCTCTATTTAAAAACATATAGTTATAAAACATGAGGAAGAAATGATTTTTAAAAAGAATATCATTATTGTGCAACACCTAGTGAATTAATGGATCTACGTAATCCATCAGTGGCTGCTAACAGACATTAAATGCCTCTAAATGGAAAGACACAATACAAACACCTCTTAATGGAAAGGCACAATACAACTTTTGAGATAGCTGAGCCAAAAAATCCTCAAACCTAAATTTGATCAAGCCTCTAAATCAAACTACCGATTTATATGTAACACAAGGACAGAGGAACATATTAAATGACCATGGGTATGCAATCAACACAATCAAGAATGAGGGAAACTCTACAAGATAACCTTATTTATTCAACAAAAAGTACTAGGGAATGAGGGTGGGGGGAGGACAAATTTAGAGATTAAAAAACTTCACGAGACAGAACAACATAAAGATCTCATTTTGATCTCAATTCAAGCAAACAAACTACATTTTTAAGAGATAAAAATATATAACAGGGGAAATACAAAGACTGGATATTAATGATACTAAGAGATTCTGATTTTGTTTTGGTTCTTTGGAAGAGAAAGGTAATGGTATGTTGGTTACAGAGGGAAGGAAGAAGGAAGGAAGGAAGGAAGGAAGGAAGCAAGGCCGGTCCTACCTTCTAGAGTGATTTATTGACATATTCACAGAATAACTGGTGTGATTTGCTTCAAAATCATCTCAGGCAAGATAGACATTGATGAAAGTAATGATAAATCAGTCCTGGCCATGTCTTCATAATTGCTGAAATTACTTACTTAAGTACAAGGAGATTCCTTACTTTCTCTACTTTTCTATATATCCAAATTTTCCATAATGAAAACTTAAAAAAAGCAAAAACAAAAACAAAAAACTGCTGCAATGCCTGGGACATGAGAAATATTTTGGTAGCAAGGAAGGAAGGGCTTGAGAGGGCAAACTAATTAAAAGGAGGGGGGTAGTAGACAGGATAAAATAATACAGTGGTTCTCAAACCTCAGTGTGTAGGAAAATGACTTAAGAATTTCTAGAAACTTCCCACGTGATGCTAATGCTGTTGGTCCCAAGACCATACTTTGAGAACTACTGTAATAACAGATAGTTGGGCTGGGAGGCACAGTATGTACTTATGGTGGGACTGGCCTGACTTGAGCCCCTCTCTACTTTCACTCACTCCAGTGAGCCCCATCTCAGAATATTCTAGTCAGGAAACCTGTCTGAAGTACAGGACACCCAGAAGACAATCAGTAAGAGCTCTTTTGATGCCTCCTATAGTGGGAAAGAGGTATCAGAAAAAAATGGGTAGGTAGAATGAAAGTAAGTGTGGTTCAATTTTCTTTCTGGTTCAATATCTTAAGTGACAGGGTAACAAAGAAGTGCCTGGGAGGAGGATAAGCTTCTGTATGATGAGCTGTCAGGAAAGGAATGGGACCGGTCAGAAGAATGCTCCCAGAAGTCTTAAGAAGAAAGAGAAGTAAGTCTTTTCTATTCTCTGATAAGTCATCTCTTACAAAAATTACATCACATGTAACATACACGATAGGATCTCTCACCCCATCCTCATCCTCTTGCATGGGTCCGTGGCTCACTTTTAGATACTGTTATCTCCTGTTATCTCCTGACCTTAGTGCTTGAATTCAAAAGACAAGGTGTTTCAGCAGCTTCATCTCCATCCTTCTCATCTTTTCTCTCTAAGTTACATTATTTTCTTCTGAGGTGTGACAATCGGAGCTCCTGATCATCTTGCCTCCTTCCATGTAAGAAGGCTATATAGTCCCCCTAAGGCCATGTGACTAACCTATAGGGAGACATATTTCCCTTCCCAATTGTTAAGTTTGCCACAGGATTTGTCTAAGCCAAATAATGTGAGCAGAAACATGAATATGCCAGTTTTGAGCAAAGGCTTTTAATGCATGTTCCCACCAGAATAGCTATTCCAAATACAGGTTGTTCCTTCAGCCTGAATTCTGGAACGAAGAGACAGGTGGAACAGAGCCCCAGACAACTGCAACTAACATGTACCGTAAGAAACAAACCTTTACTATTGTAAACTATTGAGATTTTTGAAGTTATTTATTAGTACAGCAAACCTAGCAGAAGCTAACAAATATATGGGAATAAAAGGGATACAGAATTCTAAAAGTAGCACACAACTTCTTTTCATTTAGAACTTGGTTATTTTACTTTATAAAAGTAATTATCCCCAAGAAAAATGAAATTATATTTCACACAAAAACTTGTAGACATATGTTCATAGCAGCATTATTCATAATGACCCAAAACTGGGAACAATTCAAATGTCCATCAACTGATAAACAGATTAAATAAAAGATTGTATGTATTTATACAACATAATTTTATTGAGCAATAAAACGGAATAAAGTACTGATACATGCTACAAATGGTTGAACTTTAAAAGACTTTGCTAAGGGGCGCCTGGGTGGCTCAGTTGTTGAGGTTCTGCCTTCGGCTCAGGCCTTGATCTCAGGGTCTTCGGATTGAGCCCTGCATCGGGCTCCCTGCTCAGTAGGGACCTATACTTACTCTCAGAAGGTATAAAATCTAAGCTTCTTTTCAAGGTAAAAAATTATTTTATAAATAATAGTACCACTATTTCTGCCAGGTGATTCTTTTATGAAATCTCCAGCAAAATCACCATGAGAACAAACTAGTGGTGGCACTGGGAGGAAAAGGGAAAGAGAGAAAGAGGCAGGGAGAGGGGAAAGACTACAATTTAGTATTTTAAATAGAGGCAAATTCACCACTTAATAATCTTTTTCTAAAATTAGTAAATAAGGGGTGCCTGGGTGGCTCAGCGGTTTAAGCCTCTGCCTTTGGCTCAGGTCATGATTTCAGGGTCCTGGGATTGAGTCCCACATAGGGTTCTCTGCTCAGCAGGGAGCCTGCTTCCTCCTCTCTCTCTGCCTGCCTCTCTGCCTACTTGTGATCTCTCTCTCTGTCAAATAAATAAAATCTTTTAAAAATAAATAAATAAATAAAATTAAGATTGAATAAAATAAATAAAACTGAACTATAACTTCAAAGGGAAATATTTTTCCTCCTGTGTTAAAATAACATGCCAATGACTACCAAGGAAGTATACTTTATTCATTTATGTACAGTCATCTTCATAGTGATTCCAATTATGAAATGTGTTGTGATAAAATAGAATGTATGAAAGATACTTAAGGTCAGAAACATTTTTACAGATTTTGCCAATTTGCAAATTTTACCTCGTATCTTCTTACTCTGACATAAGGTGACCTCTAAAATATCACAAGCAGCTCCTTATATCACCTCAGTAATCCACTTCTTATTGAAGTTGAAGCCTGTTTCCTCTCACCCTGTGCTCAGTGAATGGAGAACAGCTGGGTTTTTTGTATAGAATGGAGGCTTTAAAAATCTGCCAGCTCCTCAATATCCCTCCACCCACCCATTACTGCCAATATAATAAATTCTTTGCTCAACTCCACTTTCTCAGAGTTAAAAGAGAGACAATCAATTCTTAGGGATAAAAAGATCAAACTTCTTATCCAAAATCTACAAATACAATTCCAGGAAATTGAGCTGCATCACTCTAAATAGCAATTCCAATTATGAAAACAGAATAAAGGCTAATAATTCCTGAGGTTGTACGTACTATGTATCAAGCAATATGCCAGCGATGAAAGGCATTATCTCAAGTGATTGATCCTCAAAATAACTTCCTGAAGTAGATATTATTGTTATTCTCATTTTGCAGATGGAGAAACTAAGTCTCAGAGCAAAGTAACATATGCAAAAAAGCACTGCTCTAAGAGACAAAGATTTGAGATCAAAGGACCTGAGAAATAAATTTAGGATTCCAATAGCCAGGCTCCAAAGCCCTTAATATGAAGGCCACAAGTCATTTTTAATATTTGAAAAATCTAAATGAAACAACCATTTAGCCACAACTTAGCTACAAATTATAGGGAGCTTTTTGCCTTTAGTTGAAATTATGTCAATTCAGTATGGGTAGCATATGCTGCTCTAATTACAATCCTTGGTTAAAAATGGGGAAGCAAATTATTAATAAGGCTTTGAGGAAAAACATTTTTGTAATATGGGATTCACAGTGAAAAAACAATTTGATCTTTTGGGTGAAAATTTGGGGAGACAATGGACCAAATGACTTCAATGATCTGTGATGGATCTAGCAACATCTGATTCTCTGCCAAACAAATGCTTCTACCCCAGAAATATGTCTGCTCCACCCTCACTCTGATCCCTCCCTCCCTCCAAATCTCACACTCATCATCCACCAGCTGCTTTCTATTATCACCAGCAGGCCTAGGAAACTCTGAGATTAGCTCTCAGTAGGATGAGGTGACTAAAGGCAGCTGACACTGACTCAACATTTATTCTTTACTGTGAATCCCAGGCAATTCTTTCATTTACTTGGTTTCTTCCATTTTTTTTGTTTTTCCCTTTGATTCTCCTGGCTACGTGCTGACTGACTTACTGTCTATTTGATTGCCTAGTTCAGCTTCTTTAACTACTGAACTTTCTGGTGGTTGCTCAGTGTACCCCTGAGTCTCCATCGTAGTCCCCCTCTCTGGGATCTAGATCATTCTGACAGATTAAGAAGCACCTAATTCCACAAGTGTCCACATGTCACATGTTTGTGCCTCACAGCGCTGTCTTCTCTATTCTGCTTTCTTGTTAGTTCCACTTGAGCTGCTACAAGCCACACTCTACCATGACACTGTAAAATGATTGTTATGGCTGATTTTCGGTTGGGGTATGCTCCATAAAATGCTGGGCAGCCCACGGACAAGAAGTATAATTATCACACCCAATGTATAAAATCATTACTTCTGTG
>JAQQSY010002861.1:0-13377 GCA_028646535.1 Procyon lotor
AAAAAAAAAAAAAAAAAACACTCTTTAGCTTCAGGAAACATCTTAGAAGACTGTAAGAAGAAAAGTCCATTCTCTTGAGGCTTTATTATTTTGAAATTTCTATCTCAGGGTGCCTGGGTGGCTCAGTTGGTTAATCATCTGACTCTTGGTTTCAGCTCTGGTCATGATCTTAGGGTCCTGGGGTCAAGCCCTACATCGCTCTCAGCGAGGAGTCTGAGAATTTTCTTCCTCTCCTTTGCCCCTCCCCCTGCTCACACTGGCTTTGTGTGTGTGTGTGTGTCTCTCTCTCTCAAATAAAGCTATCTTTGAAATTTCTGTCTCAACACCATAGAAGTCATCCTTGGTCTCTGAAAGCAGATTTTGTGTGGCCACCATTCCTTCAGAGGAATTTTATGCAGGAGTCCAGGTGATTCCCCAACTACCTTCACCAGCACTGTTCTAGTGCATCTCACACATGGCTAGTAGATGAATGTGCTCTAAATGCACTTTTGCTCCTGCCAGTCCTTTCCATATGTACTCATTGGATTCCCCACTTTTTATGGTTTGAAGCTCAAATTCCTAACATCCAAAGTTCTGAACATTTGGCTTTTGATTATCTTCCTAATTGTGTCTCCTACTACTCCTTTCAATATGCTCTTACTTCTTAAAGAATATAATTTTATAGTTGGTGCTTTTCTATCTCTGGCCTTTGTTTTTTGGCCTCATTTCCCTTTTAGATGGATCATTAGGATACTCTCCTTTTGTCTAAATCCTTATGATATTCTCATCTACCTTAAAAATCTATTTGTTTTATTTTTGCATTTTATGCCTACTCTTTGTAGTATTACATGTCATAGGACTATCTCTGTGCCTGTGGCATAATTCTAGTTCATCCACTTTATTTATTCTATGCATTCCTATTGGATGCCAGGTTCCATGCTAGGGATTAGAGCTTTGATGATGAACAAAAACAGACTTGGCTCCTGACTTCATGGCATTTTCAGCTAATGAGCCTTCAAAATTAACTAAATAATGACAGAAACAAATGCAGTTATTATAATCATAATAATGAATAAGACATAATAATAAGATCATAATCATAATAATGAATAAGGCATACAGATGCTATGAGATTTTAAAATAGTAAAACATTTAAAAGATTTATTTATTTTAGAGAGAGAAAGGACTAGTGAGAGCAAAAGAAGGAGAGAGAATATCAAGAGGACTCCATGCTCATCATGGATCCCAACGGAGGGCTCAATCTCATGTCCCTGAGATCATGACCTGAGTTGAAACCAAGAGCTGGACATTTAATTGACCTTGCCACCTAGGCACCCCTAAAATAGTAAATTTGACCCAGTCAAGAAGATTAGAGAAGGCCTGCCATCAGATATGATAGTTTAGACAATGAAATCTGAGGAATGACTTCAAGTTTATTGGCTAAAGAGGGTGGGAAAGAGAGTTTCCGGCAAAGTGCCTATTTTGAAAGAAATAGGGACCGAAAGGATCAAGACTGATGGAGTAGAAAAAGAGCAGGGTGATATGAAGAAAGATGGATTTGGAAAGTTAGGGAGTAGCCAGGCCACAGATGGCCATGCTGGATAGTGGTTCTCAAATGGTTTAGTCTCTAGAACAGTTTACACTCTTAAAATTTACCCAGAACTTCAAAGAGCTTTTGCTTATTTGCACATTATATCTATGAACAGTTACGGTTTTATAAATTAAACCTGAGAAATTTTTAAATTGTTTATTAATTCATTTAAAATAAAAATAAATGTATTACACATTAACACGAATAACATAGTTTTTATTTTAAGAAAAACTACATACCTCAAAACAAAAATGAATTAGAGAGAGAGGAATGATAGTTTTATATTTTTCCAAGTCCCTCTAATATTTGCCCTGATAGAAGATCTGGATTCTCACATTTTTTCTGTTATAATATCTCAGGTTAGTTTGCCCTGAAAAACTCCGGTGCACTGAGAAAGAATGAAGGTGACAAACAGCAGTATTATTAAGAAAATAATTTTGACTTTGTGGAACCCCTGAATAGAGCCCTAAATGACCCTGAGAAGAGATGTTCTACATCATGTTAGTAGATTTATGTCCTATGCCACATGGAAAAAGGCTTATAAGGAAGCAAGAAAAAAGGTAGGTGGATAAATGTAGTAGCATTTTATAACATTTCAGTGAGACCTGTAGCTTGGACTAGGGTGTTTCACACTTACAGAGCAGGTAGAAAATTCTGCTTGAAGATTTAATGGACAACACTTGGTGATAAGGGAAAAGAAAGAAAGAGTTGAAAAGGATGGGCTTTTGTTATCTGGTTTGTACTACTAAGTAGATAATTGGGCTCTTAACCAAAGGAGGAAACCAAGGATTAGGAACAGTCTTGGGCAGCACTAGAAGGTACAGGCTGTCTAACATCCAGGAGAGATAAAGAACTGCTCGTGCCCATGACAGGGACAGCTCTCAGGGTGGTGTGGCCCATAAGGAGAAACTGGGGCAGCCAAGTTGAGTTTAAAGTGCCTTTAAGACATCCACCATACCCCAAATGGCAAGTAAGCAGTTGCCTATACATGCCCAGAGCACTAAATACAGGTCTTGGCTAGAGATAGATATGTGGGAGCCCTGATGTTATGGTGGTTGGTAAAGCTACTGGTGCATATAAGTCTGCTTAGGTGAAAATAAAGAGAAACTAGAGTGTAAAACCAAGCATCGAGAAACTCCTAAATTTAACGTTTGAGGTAAAGAAGCCATATTGATAATGCAAAAAAGAAGCAGCATAGTCAGTGAGGTAGAAGGAAACCCAGGACAGTATTCTCTTAGGGAATATTGGAGTGAGATTCTTAAGAAAAATAGGATAGGATCCTATTAGAAAGATAGGATCCAAGTTAACATGTTGTTTTACTCCCCTATCACTCTGGAAGCTAAAGTACCAGGGACCTAAAGATCCAACTATATGACAGTGGGACTAAATTCAAATATAAATACCTACGCAGAAACTGGCAGGCCAGAAGCTAGCAGTGAGATTTTGATTGGGAAGCAGTTTGTTTGGCAAGCAGTGCTTATGTTAAGAGCCACAGGTAAAATGTTACCTAAGAGCTAGTCATTACATCTGGTTATGTAGATGTATAATGTTAGATGTATAATCTAAGAGAGATTATGGATGCTCTACTCATTTACTCAATCCTTCAAAAAAGCTTTAGAGAGAAAATCATACAAAGATGTTCCATCTTTGATTAAGAAGATTTTTCAGGGATTTATAGAATCTGAGTACCTGACCATTGCATTCTTATTATGAAACTGATATGTGTTAAGATTTTCTTAAATGGATTTAAGGAATGTTTCCCTCCTGAAATTCTTTTAGTTAAGAAAATTGTCTCAGAAAACAAATGTATATGATCCTGGGTAAAATGCTTCCTAGTGAAATTGATGAATTTAATGCAAATTATAGTATACAATATTGATCAGAAAGAATAGGAAGCAAAAGAAAGAAAATTTGGGGAAGCAAATAGCTGAGAATTTCTTTTCTGCCTAGGAAAGGAAAATCATAGGGTAACACACTAGCTGACTTTGAGCAGCAAATATTTTAGCACATCAGCCATGTGTCAAATAACATGACAGATACCTCAGATAAAAATATGAAAAAGAGAACATTTATACTCTGGGGATAGGAATGTGTAAATGCATGATTCCAAAACAATGTCGCTAGTGCCATGTTTTTCTTACTTTTTTTTCTTTCTGATGATGGAAGGAAAAGATACAAGGATTTCAAACTCTTTGAGATATAATGAGGTATTGAAAAAGCAATAGGCAAACTTCTCCTGGAATGAGAAGAAATTGAAAGGCCTAGCACTCGTACTACATGAAGTTACAGTATGGCTTATTAAAGCCCACCAAAAATGACATCCAAGCTTTAGAGAAACCTAGGTATTTTGACAACAAATTAAGTTAGCAGAAATAGAAAAGCTGGAGGAAATGTTGCCTGTAGTTTTGATTTAGGTTAATTGACAACCAAACAAGCAAAACAGACTATTGGTGGGAGTTATGACAGAGAAATGAAGGTAGTCATTAAAACAAGCCAAAGGTATTTGTCACCAACTTGTTTAGTAAGCCATTTCAGATAGTTTCTTCAAATAATACTTGGGATAAGTCAGTGTTAATGAAGGAAAAAACAAATAATACTTGGGATAAGTCAGTGTTACTTATCAGCTTGCATCAGATCCCATTTAATTGAGAAGATAGAATTATACAAATGTATTATTTTAGTCCTAGGTCTTTTTATTTTTTTATACTTGCCTTAAATTACTTGGTTAAGCTCTTTTAAAAAGGGATTCACTTTTTGTTGAAAATATACTATGGTGAAAATTCATGCATTTAAAAAGTTTTGTTGAGTTTTTCTATATGTGATGCAATATATTAGCTAATAATGATGTGGAAAACAACTCAAACACACTATAGATTTATTCACCATTTTGAGCTGCTTGTAAGGAATTAATGAAGGCGACTCTTTCTTAGGGTTGCAAAATGTCCTAAAAATGATTTATCACCCAGGATATTGTTAATATGTTCAACATCAGAACTTAAGAAGAAATAAAATCAGCACACATATCAGATACATGCTTCTTATGCCTAACCTTGGACTACTTCTACAGATCAGGGACAGATGTAACTTTTACCAAGTCGCCTTGGTGGCCAGTTGCGGACTTGCCCCACTCCTATGACATCCTAGCATAGCACATTCCCACAGTGCTGGGAATACGGGAGGAGGTCATAAATGTGTGGACTTGGTCATTCAAAAAGAAGCAATATTTATGAATCTGAACCCTTACCTGAGAATTTCAGTTCAAATTCGACCCATGACCTAGTCACACGAAAGTCCCTCAAAGACTCTACTTAGTCTATGTAGGCAATCAGTTATGGGAGGAGAAAAATGGGACAATGACAACTTGTGCAAAGTGCTCCTGGGGCAAATGTAAGAGCTGCTAAGTGACCTAGAAAAAGTGTAACTCAAAAAGTAAATGCTTGGACTATGTTTTAAACACAAGCAGACATTTGCCAAGAAAAGGAAAATGAACAAAGCGCACTAGATAGAGAGACAGAATAATCAAAGGTAGAGTCAGGTAGAAGAGAATGGAATATTTGTAACCAGACAACCATCTGAAACTGATCCAGTCAACGTTCAAAATGGGACTGGGAGAACATGAGCCTGACAAAGGCTGGGTGAAGAATGCCCAGTGACAAAGATCCTCAGATGCCACACAAAGGGGATTGGCTTGATGTTACCCACTTGCAAAGGAAAGATTTTAACATTGAGCCCCTATTTTTAAAAGCAGTATCATTTGGGAGAGTTTAATACATAAAAATGAATACAAGTGAATGAAGAGTGGGGTTCAGTGACCACATTTAGTGCCCCCTTCAACTCCAGAGGGGACAGACAGGAAAGGGGGGGTGCAAGTCAACAATACTAAGGAGGCAGAATGGAGTCAGAAGTGTCCCATCCTTCAGACACACCCATGCAGGGAAACCACAACCACAAAACCTGCAACTGCCTTCTTAGGGGAGGGAAAGCGAGCCTTCGATGAATGCCCACCCCTAACCTTCCTTCTCCTCATTAACTTACCTATCAGTAGTCACCACAGACATCTTTTCACCCATCTGTCCTTCACAAGCTGTTTGACAGGAGTCCCACCTTAAACCATTTCTTACTCTACATACTGTCCGTGAGATCGCATCCACTCTTATGGTTTAACAAAGACCCACATGCCGAAGACGCCCCAGAACATATTCTGTAATCATGAAATCTCACCTGAGATTCCAGCTGGGCTTTCCTACTTGGCTGTCTCATACCTCTCCAGCCCAGAATGCTAAAATTGTAGCCTAAGAAAGGATCTGAAAACTCTGCCCCTCCTGTGTTCACATTTTACAGGTGAAAACTAGAACCCAGGGATGTGTACTGCTCTCCCAGGTTCTCTTTCTCCTCAGTGTCTCAAACACTGAATCCAAAAGCCCAGACTCATATTTCTTCTCTCCCCCATTATTTGATTTGGCCGTATGCATTGACTCCAGGGACGGTCTGTGATATGGGAAAAACACTGAGCCAGGCACTTTAGGGACTATAACAATGAGTACTACACTTGAAGCAGCTTACAATCAAGTTCAGAGAGTAAATATGTACCATAATACAAGGCACAAGATAAGCACTCCATGAAAGCTACAAAGAAGAGTCACAGGGCTTAAACGAGAGCGAGTTCATGTTTTGTTTGTATTTTTTTAATATGTGATATACATTTATGTGCTTCTTACACGAATTTAGCTATATTCCTGAGCATGTTCACTTTACATATCAAGTATGCCGTTGGCACGTGCATATTCCTTCCTCAAAGGAACGCCACAAATTAACTTCAGGATCAGAGCTGGAGCTTTGTGTATTTTCTCATCCAAAATGAGCACAAAGTCATTACCTTCTCCGGGTCTGGGGAAATACTGGGGTGAAGACAGATACAGAGAGGCGGTAAAACAATTTGAGCCCAGCGCGGTTGGTGTGTTGCAGAAACTGCACGGTGGATCATGAGACAAGCTGTCAGGGCTGTTTCCGACGCAGCGGCAACACCTCAACACAGCCTCAGATTCAGAAAACAACCCGTTTGTTTATTTCAGCCACAGTGGCCGTGAGAGAGCTCCGGTCTTGCAACTGCGGCATCCACAAGAGTTCTTTCTGTCTTCTCTTCGACTTTTCCAGGTTTGGGAACTCATTAGGGAAGTGGAGAGAAATGTAGAGCTCAGTAAAGTGTAATGAATATCACTAGGAACCTTTTCAATTGAAATATGTAGAGAGAATACCTATTAGGAAAGATGTTACCACATGAGATCCCTGAAGTCCTCTTATGGACTGTGAGCAATGATAATAAGGAACAAGAGTTCAGCATGATCCACTGAGAATCTAAATTTTAATGGGAGTCTGATTGGCATTTTCCTAGGTTATACCCTCTGGCTCAGAAAAAGGAGGAAAATTATGATGGTGGAAAAACAGCATCCACCCTCCCAGGGTCCTCCACAGCTCTTGTACCTGCAAAATTCAAAGCAGCACAAAATGATCAGAGATTCATTTCTAGGGCAGTAGGAGAGCTACAGGGGAAAAAAAAATGCCTCAAGTCGCAATGAAAAGACTGGAAAATAAACTTCCAAAGGGAAACTATCGATAAGAACTCTGAAAAATTATCCCTCACAGCATCCATATATGCAATATATTTATGCAAAGACACCACAAGATAGAGGACTGAGAATTCCAAGAGGCAGCATGGCAGAAAGCAGAGAGTTTCAAACCTTAATGAGAATCTGAATCACCTAGAGACCTTGTTAAACTATAGCTCTGATTCAGTAACTCTGCATTTTTAGGGCCCGGGATTCTGCATTTTTAACAAGCTTCCAGGTGATAATGCAGGGCCTGTGGACTCATGGACCACACTGTGAAAAGCGAGGGGAAGTAAAGTTCATCACCTTAGAAAACCTGTACTGCACTCTCCTCCCCTTTGCCCCCACCATACACACACAGCCGCACTCAAACTTCTTAATCTTCAGCCAGAAACCTCCATGGGCCTCCATTCCTCTAAGATGGGACACTAATCATATGCCTAAAATAGAGTCTCACTGAGAAATAATGTATTGAAAATGCTTTAATTAGGGGTGCCTGGGTGGCTCAGTGGGTTAAAGCCTCTGCCTTCAGCTCAGGGCATGATCTCAGTGTCCTGGGATCAAAACCCTGCATCGGGCTCTCTGCTCATCAGGGAGCCTGCTTCTCCCTGTCTCTCTGCCTGCCTCTTTGCCTGCCTGTGATCTCTCTCTGTGTCAAATAAATAAACAAAATCTTTAAAAGAAAATGCTTTAATTATAAAACAGTATATAAACAAAATACATTCTTATTTGACAAAATGGAAATATGAGATTTCTTTCGTGTTTTTTTTTTTTTTAGATTTCTTACCATAAAAGAAAAGCCACAAGAAAATAATGGTTAGGACACAAAGCTTTCATTTTTAAGAAAACTGAAATCAAACTGGTCTCCATCCCTGAGGACAACAGTTGTAAGCGTTGCTTCTCAAAACTCACTGCCTGTTAAAATCATCCAAAAAGCTTACCAAAAAAAAAAAAAAAAGAAAGAAAGGAAGGAGGGAGATAAGGAGGGAGGAAGACAGAGAAAAAGAGAGAGAAAAAGAAAAAGAGAGATACCACTGCCTGGGCACTTTCCAAAGCCTGCCCTACAGTTCTGATGCAGTTGGTCTAAAAGGGGACCCAGACACAAAGTGATTTTTTTTAAGAACTCCTAGAGTAATATTAATATGTAGTCAGTGTTACAAACCACTGAGCCCTTGAGACGAACGCTCACTGAGCAGTCAGCTGGGAAAGTCAGGGCAAGTTCACTAGGGGCAGTAAAAAAGGGAAAAAAGGTCTGGACAAGCGTCCATATCAGTGTCTGCTCCCAGAAGGAAAACTGGTTTCTCCACTGAGAAGATATTCAGAGAAAATGGAAGAGTGGTGACAGCAAAAGCAAGGCTTATCTCACTACTGGTTCTGAGGATCCAATGAGATAATGTTGGTGAAGGCACTTGAATGTCTGTTAAGCACCAAAAAAATATGTTAGTGTGGATATTACCAGAGTCATCAAACATCTCATACCTAGAAGAGGATGAGATGTTAAAGAGGGCTCTTTTAAAGGATTCTCTTTCAAGATTCACCTCCTAACATAATTGCAAACCTGATAAAAATTATGGCAGAATCTGTGTGGTATGAGCTAAGTAAAATCTCTGATTATTGTCTGAATTTTTGTTGTTGTTGTTCCTGACCTTAAAGATTACTCAGTTCTTTGCTAAGTACTCATGAAGTCTCAGTTTTGAAACAAAAGCAAGTTTTTCTAAGCTTCTTAATAATAAGTAATCTTTATGTGGCTTGCAAACAAAAAGGAAGAAAAAAATGACAGACATGGAGGTGTATCACATGGACAAATTTACATAACAAGCAGGTATTAAAAATAAAATCCATTAGAAGAAAAAGCACCTACCCAAAGGCAGGGTGTAAGAAGTCCACGGTCTCATGCATGAGAGACCGAGGACTCTGAGAAACAAACAGGGTTTTGGAGGGGAGGGAGGTAGGGGGTTGGGTGAGCCTGGTGGTGGGTATTAAGGCAGACAAGTATTGCATGGAGCACTGGGTGTGGTACATAAACAATGAATCCTGTAACACTGAAAAAATAACATTAAATTTAAAAAAAAAAAAAAAGGAGGAGGTAAGTCAGTATTCTGTCATTCCCACCATGGCACAGAAAGATCATAGTCCTTTGCCCATGGCTGTCTAGGAAAACATGGCAGGCCCTTATCCATGAAATGATCTTGGATGGAAAGTCTCTCAGGGGTATCAGAGACACCGAAGCATGGAAAATGTAATGGTGCTAAGAAACAAACCAGCTAGTAGAGTAAGTCTCAGTGGGGAAAAGGCAAAAACTCAAAAAATATAAAAATATGACAATTTTATGAAACTCCTTGTGTGATTGCTTTTTTCTTTGTGGACTTCAAGGCTATATGTTTGGTGGTCCAGAATAAACTGTGAACAGCTAATAGTTATCGAAACACTGTAAGATGAATGGAAAATCCACAGCCACCTGGGATAAAGGGCTAAGGCTAAGACATAGATACAGCTTAAAGCCTGGGAAGAAAAGCTGGGGACAATGTTTCCTTGGAGTTTTGGCACTGTCAAAACCATCCATGTATACTCAGGAACTTAGGAAGCCATGCTCATGCCTGGGGCAGAATACATGTTCATTAAATACCTGTGGAGACCCTAAGTTTTTATCTTTAGCAGATCTTTAGGTTCAGTGCAAACAAGAAGTGAAGGCTAGGACAAAGTTGTAAATGGCCTGGCTAAGCATTAAAGAAGTGCTACAGCACAGAGCCAATCCTCAAAGACTGGGACAGGTGTTTGTTTGAACTCTTGGATTACAAGAAAATCTCAGTCACGATACTAGCTAATAGTGCTCAGTGAGCAGACACCATAATGAATTAGAGTTATTGCAAAAGTAGTTTGGAAAGTAGCTAAACAAATGATTGCAACCTTCAACAATCAAGGAGTAGCTAACTGTAAGGAAAGCAAATCTTCTTTCCAAAGTTACCATGTCATTATATTTAATTGTCTAGTTTTCAACCAAGAAAAATCATAAAGCATGCAAAGAAATAGGAAAGTATGGCCCATTCAAAGGATGGATGGATGGATGGATGGGTGGATGGACATACATACCTACATTCATACATACATACCTACATTCATACATATATACATACATGCATACATACATAGAAACATGCTCTGAGGAAGCCCAGACATTGGATATACTAGACAGAGACTTTAAATCAACTGTCAAAGGAAAGCAATGCTTGCACTTATAAAAATAAATCAATATTTCAGCATTATTTCTAGAAAAGAGCTTTGAACTTTTTTGAGTCAGGGACTGAGGTTCTCATATTCTGCATCATATTCACATGTAAGTGTCAACCAAGTCCTTAAAAATAAAAATATTTGGGGTGGATGTTACCAGATGAATTGACCACCTCTAAAGACTGGCTAGCTAGCTAACTTTTGACTAGCAGAAGGATCTTAAACAACTGTCCTCATGTGTCTGCCTTGATAAGTGAGGCCTGACTGACAAAATGTTTCCTTATAGTCCTGAATTAATTCAATTGTGAATGTTGTGCTAAAAAATAATCCCGATTCTGCCTACAAAAAGAAATAACTATTTTTCAAGTACTTAGTACATGCTAGGCAATGTAATACTCCACTTGGATATTTTCATTAGAACTCTCTGAAATAAATGTAATTATCATCCTCATTTTACTGATGAGAGAAACCAGTCTTAAAGAATTTGAACAATTAATCAAGAAGCTCAGAGATGGCTAGTGAAAGACTGAAGATCTGAATATGAGTTGCCTTTCTCCAGAGCTGGTCTAGACTTATCCACTGCAATGTCTCCCAGATGCTGTTGACTGGAGCCACCCAGTTAATTTAGAGTATTTCTAAAAATTTTATCTATGCTTGTTAAGAAGGTAAAACTGAGTTTTCTTATATTTGATTATCCAGTAAAAATATATCAAATCCGTAATGTAGAGCAGTCCTTTGGATTTAACATCTGACATTTAACATAATTAACATCAGACACATTCAGTAATAAAGACTATAAATAGCACCATAGGTCTGCCAACTTAACTATTTTTACCTTAGAAATGTGTGACTCTCTTACTACTCAAAGTTTACCATGTACATATGTTCTCCACTTCTAGAATTAAAGAAAACCCCAACTGGCTACTATAGCTAATCCCTTGCCTTCCACTTAAAAAGGAAAAGAACAAACCTTTCAATTTTAAAAAAACTTCTAGCAACACATGCCTTTCAGATAGGTTGGTTCAGCTAAAAAATTTGAATGACCTTTCAGTAATTGACATAATAAAAGTAAAGATATAAAAATATATGGCACATGTATATACCTGATGCAAAGTTATTGAAAAAGTAGAATAGCACAACTAAGTAATAAAAATGAGCAATTGTTATGCCTAAGTGGTTTGGAAAATTCTTGGCAAGGAATTTAGTGGTAATAGATCTACGGTTTTGAATCTGAATCTCATTATTCTTGCTTTTCACCTTGATGATTTAAAAGTCCTAAATGAGAGATTGGATAAGGATGGTTGTGGGGAGAACCAGAGAAGGGAGAACCAGAGAAGGAAGTGGGTACAAAGAGAGAAAGACTGAGAAACTGTTGAGAATAGAAAGGAACCTTTACTTTTCAAGTGGAAAGCAAGCCCAATATTGAAAGGAGGAAACTCCTCTGGAGAGAACACATTACATACAAAAGTAAAGAACAGAGGGGGTTAATAAGTGGAATAACTCACCTGACATTGGATTTTTCTAGCAAATAGCATTGCTAAATCAGGCATCTTTTGTTATATGGGTGTCAGGAGAATACAAAGAGAGTCTAAATCCAACAAAGGAAATCATTGATTCAAAAAGAACAGATGAAAACCCATTGATAATGAGCTCCGGAGCAATTCAATCTCAAAAATATTTGGCAATATACCCTGAAGGTGGCTCAGCTCCTTAGGGAATATCATGCCCAAAGACTCGTCCCAGGATTTTATTATTAGAAATTGTCTTTAATTAGGGTGAATTTTATTTAGTACTGAGGTCACATTTATAAAACTTTAGCCCATCTGGGGAAAAAAGAAGCCAACATACTGAGGGACTGATCCTAGGATTTAATCACAACTTTGATAGGTTTTGTTTACATCTGCCAGTCAACTCAGCAACTTCCAAATGTGTCACACTGCTTTGGTTTTACCTACTCTTGTTACCCAGGGACACTTGGGCAAGGTTATAAATAATCACCTAGTCTCAATCCACTGGGCTATAGGCAGACTAAAGTCTTTATCATACTGATGAGTTTTCAAGCTAATTTAGGAGAGTTTATCATTTTGATGGTTTCAGCTGAAAATTACCTCATATTTTCATCTAGACATTTATAGTACAATGCAGGTTTCCCAAACTCAGCAGCCCAAGGCTCCAATGGCCTCCATGTGCAGTGCAGCTGGCTTCCCGGACAACTCCTCTAAATAGGTGACACCTAACCCAGACTATCTGGTGACCAATAATAATCTGATAACTCCACTGACAAAATTGTTCTTGTGTCCTTTAAGAAGACATTATGGGTACGACCCTTCCCTGGAATGCTGACTGCAAGAAAAAAGTCTCAGTAGCTCTGGGGTGTTCAAACCATAAATATTCCAAATAAAAATCTGGCCTCTGACTAACTAGAAGGTAACCTCTAAACCCTTGGAATATCCCTCCCAATAAGAGTACCTTTGTTCACGTAAGGCCTTTGGTCATGCCAGATAGTCTATACTAACAATGTGGTTTATGACTGAGACCTTGGGCCACATAGTATTGTTTAAACTCTGGGGGGGTCTAGAAACTAAGAACGAAGGTCAGCCATAAGACCGTTCTATGCCCGACCAATCCTCAATAAGAACTTGGGAGAACGAGGAGGAAGTGAGCTTTTCTAGCTGACAGTACTCCCTATGCATTGTCACACATCATTGGGAGAATTAAACAGTGTCTGTACAACTCCCTAGGAAAAGATGGCTGGGAGCCCATGCAGAATAAGTTAATTCCATGTCTTTCATAAGGATCTATTTTTTTTTTTGTATCATATGTGTCAAAAGAGACTAATCACATAATTTTCAAGACAAAATTTTAAAGAAAGGATTCTGCTTTTCTCAATTTGGAATGGGATATTTATTTAGTGAACAGGAGAATAAGAGACTGCTAATTTGCATCTAGCAGAATAAAAGCTATTTATCTTTT
>JAQQSY010002862.1:0-13377 GCA_028646535.1 Procyon lotor
TCCACTCTGCTTTTGTATCCAACCATTTATTCTCTCTGAATGAAAAGACTTACCTCTCAAAGTTTCCAATACAGCAGAAAAGACAATTATTTTGCCTTTTTCACTTACCAGGTGTTGGCAAAGTAATGTCTGAAGACCAAACCAATTCTGGATTCTTTTAATGTAAGACCAGTATTATGGACTGAATGTTTGTGTCCCCCATCTCCCAAATTCATATGTTGAAATCTTAACCCTCAATGCAATGGTACTAGGAGATGGAGCCTTTGGACGGGTTAGGTTATAAGGGTGGAGCTCTCATGAATGGGATTAATGCTTATCAAAGAGACCCCAGAAAGCTTTCTTGCCCTTTTACCCATGTGAGGATAAAACAACAAGATGACTGTCTACAACTTAGAAGAGTACTTTTCCTGAGATCCTGACCATGTTTGGACCCTGATGGAGTCACCGGAATTGTGAGAAATAGATTTCTGTTGTTCATAAACCAGTTTAGTAGCCTAAACTGACTAAGACAGCCAGCAAGCTAAGAAGGCTTTATGTACTTTTAAAGGTTTGTGAACAAATAAACAAAACCAAAAATGGGTATGTAACTGAGATGTATGTGGCTGGATCCTCAAAAGCTAGCATATTGTCATCTGGCCCAATTCCCTTTTTTCAGTGAGAGTCCTGTGATTATTGCAGAACCTGACAGAATTGGCTTGAGTCATGGACCTGTCACTATCTAGTCACATTGTGTTCATATTGGTCAGGTTTATATTTCATGCCCACCCATGGAACTAAAAATGGAACTAGCTTTATCTGAAGCACCTGGAATGGGAGTTGAAGAGGTATAGTTGCTCCGAGAAAGAATAGAAAATCTTCCGGGGCCATAAAATAATCATATCCAATAGAACCTTGCAAGCCATTTTCAAGAGAATATACTCTCTCTTGAGGGTATCAGGTTGCCACTGAAGGTTTTTTTTTATGGTGTGGTCTGGCATGCTTTTGTTTGTAATGAAATATAGTCCCATATCAGAATTAATTTCAAAATTTTAAGCTGTTGTTTCTTGCAAATTTCTCTGCCCCTTAGCACTTGTAGAATTCTTTCACTTGCAACTCAAGGGTCTTTTCCCTTACCACACTGCTCTGATAATGAATATGACTAACAGGTTCTGGAAGCACAGAAACTAGGACTCAAAAGAAGCTTCTGGCCAAAGTTCCAGACAGAAAGATTTAGATGCATGCTAGCAGAGCAAATTTTTCCACTTGTAGAAACTGGGAAGATTCAGACTTAGCATGGAGGAAGAAGACATGACAACTGAAAAAGAAGGAAGGGCATTTAATTATGGAAGACAGATGAGTGGAGTGAGGTGCTGTGAATAAGTGGAAACGTTTTTCTTTTAGAGAATGGCTTCTCAAACTTTAATGTACATATTTGTTACCTGGTTTATTGTTTAAGATAAGAACATTCTTATCTCCTAAAGATACTACTAAATTAAAATATATTTTAATTTAGCAGGATTGGGATGAAACTTGGGAAAATATATTTCTTCCAAGGTACCAGGAGAGAAATTCTCAGTGGTCCATAGATGTCCCCCTTTGAATAGTAAAGGTATGAAGTACTAGGGAGCGACACAGAAGTTGATTCAGTGCCTAACTCTTCTTATAACTGTCCAGGGAGAATTAAAATCTGTATTGGTCAGTTCATTGGCCATCAATTCAAAGTGACATTTGCCTCACAGCTTTTACTTCCCCTCAGCTCCATTATCCCATTGCGTGCAAAGAACCCAGAAACAGATGGCCCTTGCAATTTTAATTGAGCCCTCTACTAGAGCAGAAAATAGAGGTTTGAACAATTTGGTGGTGGTGGATTACTGAAAGGAAAGCTTTGCTACATGTTCACTATAGGGCTAGATGTAATCAGTTCAAAATTTCTCTCTGACCTGGGGTAGCAGTAAACATATAACCCCTATAACACTCCAGTACCAGTATGGGCGATGAATTAGAACAAGAGGCAAGACAGGAAATAAGTACACAGGATGTTGGAATATTCTAGAGGAGAAATGATAGTGTTCTAAATTGGAATGGAGACAGACAGTTGAGATAGATAAGAGATCTGGAGAGATATTGTTAGTAGAACTGATGGAATTTAGTCCTTAATTTCACAAAGGGCATGGAGGAGAAGAAGGAATCTTGAATAATATCTACGCTTGTAATTTGGAAAAAAGGAAGGGTGAGAGTTACGCAGACAGAGAAGCAGAGTTAGTGGTAATTAAAAGGACCCATCCAAAACTCAGTTAAATAAGTTACTGGAAGGGTGACTGGAGATGGGAGTATATGGAGCAGAGAACAGAGAATAAAGCAAGCCTTTAAAAGTAGGTAGAGGATGGGGCACCTCTATGGCTCAGTCAGTTAAGCAGTTACACGTCTAATCTCAGCTCAGGTCATGATCCCAGGGTCCTGAGATTGAGCTCTGCATTGGGTTCCCTGCTCAATGGGGAGCCTGCTTCTCCCTCTCCCTCTGCTGCTTCTTTTGCTTGTGCTCTCTCTCTCTGTCAAATAAATAAATATATAAAATCTTAAAAAAAATAAAGTAGGTGGAGGTAAAATCTCAGAGAATTTTTGAATGCTAAACAAAGACTGGCAAATTGTTCTGAAGATTAAGGGACACTATTCCAGAATTTAAGCAGAGGAGTGACATAATCTAGTATAGAATTTAGGGAGAGAGAAAGGGGGCCATCTTTTATCAATGCATTTTATATAGCAGGGTTTATATTAATTATCTTGTTTTAGCATGGAGGGTGAATGACATTGGACTTGTAATAAGGTGATGGCAAATTGCTGCAATTCTAAGCATGGGAGGTATGGCTCCATTCTTAAAGCACAAGGAAGCTTTTCTTTGAGAAATGCACCATTTTTAGTATTCATTCCAAGCTGGAGTACATAGTTAAGTATGAGTATATTAACTTTAATGCAATTACCTGTGGTCACCATGCATCCACATTAGTTAGGTTTTTTGGTGATGGGGATGAGTGATGAGTACAAAGTCTTCCATGTACCTGTCACTAATACACTCCAAATTTTCTGGAAAATCTACAATACTCCTATCAATACATTTATCCACATTAGATCATCTCACTTTTTTTAAACTGTAGATATCTCTCTTAGAGGTCTTTGCCTGAATATAGATAGTTTTGAGACTTCCCTTTTCCTTAATTTTGGAAATTCCTTTTTCTCTAGTGTTGAATTTCCTGATTTCTATGTACCATCTCTTCCTCTTTTGGTTTATTCCTAATCAAGTAGACTTCTTAGTAGGTTCGTGATAAATGGTGCATGAGAGTTATAACTTTTTAGATATTGCATCTAAAAAGATGTGTAAAATGTTTTTTTATCCTATACTGCCAATGACTAATAATTCAGGTGGATATAGAAATTTATATTCCAAATATTTCCCTCAAGAATATTGGAGATACTATTCCATTTTCCTTTGTCTCTACTGTTGCTGTTAATTAGTTCTATATCATTCTGATAGTAAATATTTCATGTGACATTGTTTTTATTTTTATTTCTGGAATCTGTTAGGATGTTCTATATGTCATCCTAAAACTTGTGCAATATAATTTGTTGAGAATATATTTTCATTTATTTAACAGGCTTTGGATGGGGCCTTTTCATTTGGAAACATTTTTTTTCCTCATTCAGGGAAATGTTCTTATATTATTTCCTTCCTAAATTTCTTTTTATTTTTTTTTCTTTTCTTCCTAAAAATTGTAATATTTAGATGTTACAGTTCCTCGATTGTTTCTCTAGTTTTCTTATCTTTTTTCCTCTTTTAATATCTATTCTTTCTTTTGTCATGTTTTCTTGAAGATTTCCTTTCTTTTCAAACTTCCTATTGATTTTTAAAAATTTCTTCTATTACAATTTTAGTTTCTATCTTTATTCTGTTCTTATTATTCATTATTTATCATTTCTTATTATTGTTTCTTGAAGACAAGGTTTTCTTTCATCTCTCTGAAGATATTAATCATAAGTTTTTCTTTTGAAGTTTTCTTTTGCTTCCTATGTTGTCACTATTTCTTCTGATTTTCTAAGACATTGCTATGCTATTTTTTCTGAATTTTTATAAGAGGTTTTTCAAATGTTTGGAAACACTTGGTTTTTTAGGCAGAATTCTAAGATGCCCCTCCCCCCCCGACAAATTCAGTTTCACAGAGTAGAGACAGATTTTTCTGTTGGCTTTGAAAAGGCAAACTTCCCTGTTGTAAAAAGGACTCCAAAAAAAAAAAAAGGACTACATGGCTAGAATCTGAGATTGGTCTCAAGTAGCTAAGAGTGGCCTTCAGCCAAGTAAGTAAGAAAGCAAGAACTTTAGTTGTACAACCATAAGAAATTGAATTTTGCCAACCTCCTAGATGATCTTGGTAATTAGTTCTTCCTTAATAAAGTAGATAAGGATACAGCCTGGCTGACCTCTTGATTTCAGTCTTTTGAAACACTGAGCAGAGAACTCAGTGCCTAGAAGTCTTCTGACATAGACAACTGTGAGCTAATAAATGGATGTTATTTTAAGCAACTGAATTTATGATAATATTTTACACAATAATAGAATACTAATATATCTGGTTTCATGCTTTGTCTTTTTCTATTTAAGAAACACCACAAAGTAGGGGCACCTGGGTGGCTCAGTCAGTTAAGCATCAGACTCTTGATTTCAGCTTAGATCATTATCTCAGGGTCGTGGAATGGGGCCCTGTGTTGGGCTTCTGACTCGGGTTCCTGGCTCAGCATGGAGTCTGCCTGTCCCTCTTTTTCTCCCCAGCCCCTGGCTGGTGTGTTCTCTCTTACAAATGAACAAACAAACAAACAAACTCTTTAAAAAAAATGGAGAAACACCATAAATAGATTAGAAGCTCTGAGTACATAAGCCAGCTTTAATTATTGTCACTTAATTCATGTCTGATCAAACTTTACATCCCAGAATTGGCCTTTCTTTATAATATTTTAAAAATAGCACCCATGGGGTGCCCAGATGGTGCAATTTGTTGAGTATCTGACTCTTGGTTTCCATTCAGGTCATGATCGCATGGTCGTTGGATTGAGCCCACCATGGGACTCCACACTCAGCATGGAGTCTACTTGAGATTCTCTCTCCATCTCCCTTACCCCTCCTGCTTATGCTCTATCTCTAAAATAAATAAATAAATGCTTAAAAAATAGTTATCTCCTTACATTTCCTAAATTTGCTGAAGACAAACATCTATATATCCAAAAAGCTTAACTATCTTGAAGTATAAGTGCAAAGATAATCATACCTAGATATGTATCCAAGATACTGAAAGTAAAAAAAAAACTTGAAAGCAGTAAGAGAAAAATGATTCATATATATAAACAAATCCCAATAAAATTAACAGCTAACTTTTCCTCTGAAACAATGAAGGCCAGAAGGCAGTGGGGCAAAATATTTAACTTATTCAAAATGATGAAAGTTAAAAATAAAACAAAAGTTTCAACTAAGATTCTTACATTTAACAAGATTCTCTTTCAAAAATTAAGGTAAAATAAAGACATTCTCACATAAGCAAAACTGAGAGAATTTGTTGCTAGCAATTCCACCTTACAGAAATACTAAAGAAAGTACTTTGGCCTAAAATTGAGTGACACCTTATAGTAATTCAAATCCACATACATACACAAAAAAGTGTCAGTAGACGCAGTTATGTGGGTAATTACATATGACAGTATAATTGCATATTTATTTTCCTTTTTTAAAAACTAAAAGTGCTGCATGAAACAATATACATATGTATATATATATATAATTATATTGTTGAGCTTATAGCAAATAGAAATGTAATGCATTTATCAAAACCAGTACAAAGGAAGTGGGTGGGAACAAAACTTCATATTAGCAAGGAAATGATACCAGGTGGTAATTTGAATGCACAGAGAAAAAAAATAAAGAGAATTAAAAACCACAAATAGGAAGATTAATATACAAACTCCAAGAACACATATTTGAAGGTTTTCTTCTTTTTTCCCTTATCTTTAAAAGATATAAGATTATTCAATATAATATTTATACTAAGTATTATAGGGTCTGTAACATATATGTATGTAATATGTATAACAATAAGAGCACAAAAATGAGAGAGGAAGCAGCTCTGTATGAGTGAAATTGTTATATTTCACTGGAATCAAGTTAGTTTAAATCTGAATTAGATTTTGGAAATTAAGATATATAAAGGTCCAGAGCAATCTGGAAAATAATTTTAAAAATATAATTAAAATATAATTAAAATATAATTAAAAATTATTAAAAGAATAAAAAAGTTATGGAAAGTACCTATTTAATACTAAGAAGGCAGTGAAAGAGGGACAAAAATTATATGAATCACATAGAGAAAAAAATGTAAAATGGCAGATATAAATCTGTATTCATAATCACATTAAATATGAATGAAGTAAATAATCAAATAAGTATCAAATTGCATAAAAGAACCCAGAACTCAATTCTATGCTGTCTATAGGAGATACACTTTAGATTTAAAGATATAAATAGGTTGCAAATAAAAGGAAAGAAAAAGGACTTATAATGCAAATAGCAACCATAAGTAAGATGAAGCAGCCAGCCATGCTACAATCAGACAAAAAGACTTAAATAAAATAATATAGGAAAAGCCATGAAGTGGTCAAGTAAATATGACTGTTTTCCTGAGGTTCCAAAGTGCAGTAACTGAAGGGCTTTTTTCTGGGTCTGGTCACTTATTCCAGAGAGGAATACTCCAATCCAAGGTAAGGTAGGTATAGGTTTGGTGGTGGTAGTGCGATCTAAGCTAACTAGGTACTATTTTGGGAACTCGAGAGGTAGGTGGACCTGAGAGGTACTTATCTATTTCAGATGTGAATGTTTCATCTTCTTTTTTCAAGCTAGCATTTTCTTCCACCCTATACTGTGCCCATGTTCTCAAGGCTAAATTTTTTTCAGGTTTAATCTCTCTAAAACTGGGATCCTCTGGGAGATTGAGACAGAATAATTACCTCAGTGAGAAATGTAGGGAAAGGGATTTAAGACGGAAATATTAAGGGTTTCTATTTAAGAATATTTTTTAATTATTGTATTATATTGTATTGTATTGTATTTTTAGTTCTTACCCATATTTTGTCCTTAATCTTTTCAGGGCTTTCTAACAGGAATTTCCTTTTTCCTAGCTGCCATACCAATTACCATCCATCTGCTTTTTATTTTCTAAATATTTACTTCTTTTATATATTATCTCCTCCTCTTCTCTTTGTCTTCTTGGGTTTATGCTTTCCACCCCTGTCTTTACTGTAATTTCAGTAGGATTTTGGAGAGAACAAAGATAAATGTAATTATTTGATCTACTGTATTTGATTTTAAAGTATGGCCCCTTGAAAATAGTTCAACAAAGTAAAAATAATACAGGCTCATTTAAACAGATTTTGGTTCAATATTGAGTCAGTCTCACACTGATGATTGTAATAAATCATTACAGAATAGGTTACATATTTTCTCTGAACCACTATTTTCTCAACGGGAAAACATAGATAATAATACTTGCCTCATCGGTATTAAATGAGGAAAGGTCTATATAGTGCTTTCATGGCTTGTTTTTTTGTGGCTGTAATCATCATAATCATCATCACCATCACCATCATCATCATCACCATCATCATCGTCATCATCATTATCATCATCATCCTGGGTTCAAATGAAACCAATATGGCCTGAGTGTCTAGATCAGTGTTGAAACTCTTTAGTTACTTAAAAAATTAATATTATTATTTGATTTGAATTAGATTCTTCAAATAACAAGGGCCAATACTTTTCAAGCTATTGTTCTGCCTTCTTGGTAAGAAAAAAATTGCTTTGAAGAGAATGGGGTTCAAAATTTTGAGTCTGTTAAATCTGAAGTAGAGTTGAGAAAGCTGAATTCAGTTTTGAAGATTGGGGTGGACTGAAGTGCTAGTTAATATAGTGGCCACATAGTTTTAGTGGCACAATAAGAATTTAAATCCTTAGAATTGTGAGATTTGTGAAATGTCTTGAATTATATATGATGCTTGAGGAAGAATTTAAGATATATAGGGTTTTTTGGTTCATTTTTCAGCTCAGTGCATTTTAAAATTTTTCATTTTCCTCTTCTTTGTCTTAAGGTTTTAAATATGGTAGCTTCATGGCCATAAGTCTTCCTTGATTAATACTACTTGCTTGTATTCATGGGCGTGTTGCCTTTAGTAATGAATAATTCATTCGTAAAATAATAAGCACATTCTCATCATTCCAAATGAATCATATGAGTGTTAAATAGAAAGTTAAATAGCTCCTTGACATTCTTGTGAACCAATAGCACCAGCATAGAATCTGATTGCCTGAAATGATAAGAACCAAGAATAATAAAAAAAAGAATTAAATCTTCAGGAATCAGAAGAAAAAGTGCAAACATCTGTCATAAATAATAAAAACTTGCTATTCAATATTTAATGTGTACATCAATGTATTTCAAAATTGATTAGTATCAAAAGCAAAATACTTTTTATTTATACATATTTTTTGAGCAAGAGCCTTCCAGCCTTCAAAAATGTTGACTCTGTATTTAGAGAACTTTATTCAGACAAAATAACTTTTAAATGGAAAACTATCCCATTAATTAAATATTTTTTTTTAGCGTGGCTGCTTTGTACACATTTACTGCTATAGGATTTAAAATTGTTGTGTTTTAGTACTGATTAATAAATTGCCCATGCATTTCGTAAACATCCCCAAGGAAGGTAGTCTGTAAAATAATAAAATTTGTTGAAACACAAATGTTTATCAATGATCTAATAAGATTTTATGTATCCTGTAAATGCAATATTATGTGTTTTATGCTTCCTCTATCTTTGGTACAATATATGTTCAATTTTTTCCCGTGAAGTTAATTTCACAATCAGTAGATATCTCTGAACAATATTTTGTTACAGTTTCATGAGTCCTGTAGGTTTACAGAGTCATTATTTTTTTCCCCAGATAGTAATAAGGAACCAAACAATCTGAACCTACATTATTTATATCTTGAAATCCTACTTGATATCTAAGCTATAATTATCTCTTATTTACTTGGATCCATCATATTTATGAATTTCTCTTCACCTTTTACTTTGAAGTATATCACTAGCTAATCTAATAGCTTATGTAGCATCATGGACAGCAAAGTCAAGTTCAGAATAGGGTGCATTTATTTAAGTAACAAAATGAAGGGAAACCTGTTTTAGTTCTTGGTTTTGCATGGTTAAGTGGGTAAAAGTAACTTTCCAGTCCTCCCAATTGCTTGCCAACTCAATATTACATAGTTCAAGTATATACCAATATTTGATAAGTGTGTGTATATATGTATACATAAATATTTGTATATTCACTGTAACATAATAAACCTGTTATAGTAAATAGAATTAGTTTTGTGAGGACAGGGTTACTCAGTAAAAGAATCTGGATAAGGGATTGAGATTTTTAAATTCTTTTGTTTTTATTAGTTTCAAAGGTAGAATTTAGTTATTCATGAATTGCTTATAACACCCAGTACTCATTAAATCAAGTGCCCTCCTATTAATATCCATCACCCAGTTATTCCTTCCCCCATCCACCTCCCCTCCAGCAGCTCTCAGTTTCCTAGAGTTCAGTGTCTCTTGTGGTTTGTCTCCCTCTCTGTTTTCATCTAATTTTATTTTTCCTTCCATTCCCTAATGTTCATCTGTTTTGTTTCTTAAATTCCACATATGAGTGAGATCATATGGCACTTGTCTTTCTCTGACTTATTTCGCTTAGCATGATACCCTCTAGTTCTGTTCATATCATTGTAAATGGCAAGATTTTGTTCTTTTTGATGGCTGAGTAATATTGCATTACACACACACACACACACACACACACACCACATCTTCTTTATCCATTCATCTATTGATAGATTTCTGGATTCTTTCCATATTTTGGCTATTGTGGACATTGCTGCTATAAACATTAGGGTGCATGTACCCCTTTGAATCACTATGTTTGTATCCTTTGGATAAGTACCTGGTAGGTGGTATCTCATCATGGTTTTGATTTTTATTTTCCTGGTGCCACATGATGTTGAGCATTTTTTCATATATCTATTAGCCATTTGTAGGTCTTCTTTGGAGAAATGTCTGTTCATGTCTTTTGCCCATTTCTTTACTGGGCTTTTTGTTTTTTGGGGTGTTGAGTCTGATAAGTTCTTTTTTTTTTTTAAAGATATTATTTATTCATTTGAGAGAGAGAGCACATATGCCTGAGGGAGAGCAAGAGCGGGAAGTATGGGCAGAAGGAGAGGGAAAAGCAGAATCCCCATCGAACAGGGATCCAGATGTGGAGCCTCATCCCAAGACCCAGAGATCATGACCTGAACCCAAGGCACTTAACCAACTGAGCCACTAAGGTGCTCCTTGATAAGTTCTTTTTTTTTTTTTTCTTTTGATAAGTTCTTTATAGATTTTGGATACTAGCCCTTTGTCTGATGAGACATTTGCAAATATCTTCTCCCATTTTGTAGGTTGCCTTTAAGTTTTGTTGACTGTTTCCCTTACTAGGCAAAAGCTTTTTATCTTGATGAAGTCTCAATAGTTCATTTTTGCTTTTGTTTCTCTTGCTTTTGTAGATATATCTAGCAAGAGGTTACTGTAGCTGGGGTCAAAGAAGTTGCTGCCTGTGTTGAGATTTTTAAATTCTTATGCCAGTTTTGTCACTGATATTCTTTGGGAACTAACAAAAATAGCTCATTCTTTTTATTTTTGATCTGAAGTAGAGATTGTCACAACTCAACTAATGGTTTTTTGAGAGAGAATAACGAATAAAAAGGAATGAGAGGTGAATGGCCAATGGCTGCTATGGAACCACTTCATAGCCTTTAGACTGGAAATGAAAGAATACTTAACTTTTTGCATTTACACATATTTGGGTTGTTGGGTCTTTAGGCCTTTTTTTTTTTTTTTAAAGATTTAATTTATTTATTTGAGAGATCGGGAGAGAAAGAGAGAGAGCAGGGGAAGGGGCAAAGGGAGAGGAGGAGAGTGAGAAAGCATCCTCAACAGACTCTCTGCTGAGTGCAGAGCCTGATGCAAGGTTGGATGCGGCTGGACATGGGGCTTCATCCCAGGTCCCTGAGATCATGACCTAATTCCATGACCTGAGCCAAAATCAAGAGCTGTCTGCTTAACCAACTGAGCCACCCAGGCACCCCCTTCTTAGGTCTTTAAAGTCAAGTCTTGCTTGTAAACTTTTGAAGGAAACTGTTCCTGAACCCTCTTGGTTTTAGTGGAAAGAACATCAGTACTAGGATTCAATGTACTGAGTTCTAACCCAAGAGATACCAGGGTCCAATGATAGTTCTCAGGGAACGTATTTTCTCATTTGAAAAGATAATAATCTTTCTTACTCAAATGGTTATTGTGAGGCACATAATACTTCAAAGGCCAGGAAATCTATTTGGAGGATATGAAGTGTTACATAAATGTGAGATATGTTTCTAAAGGTGTTTCAGAATAAGATACACCATAAGTTAATGGTTAGGGATATTCAGAAAACTGTGATGACTTTCACTTCAGGAATGATGATACTTTAAAATTTTTTTTCAATTAAAATTATTTTCTTTCTGCTAGGAGTTCTAACAATAGTTTTTTTTTTTTTTTTTTAAGATTTTATTTATTTATTTGACAGAGAGATCACAAATAGGCAGAGAGGCAGTCAGAGAGAGAGGGGGAAGCAGGCTCCCCGCTGAGAGGAGAGGCCGATGTGAGGCTCGATCCCAGGACTCTGAGATCATGATCTGAGCTGAAGGCAGAGGCTTTAACCCACTGAGCCACCCAGGTGCCCCTAACAATAGTTTTTAATGCTCAAACCATAATTTGGTAAACTTCTAGATCACTGCTCAATCACAATTCTGTCTTTAAAAAGTAATCTGTACATATATTTTTTTTCTTTCTCAGTATTCATAAATCTTCCTTCTTTATTAACTATAATTGATCTTACTCAATTCAAATAAAACTATTCTATAGTCACAAAAAGCTGTTTAGTCACCGAAACGGAAGACTTCTTTTCACTTCTTGTTCTCATTATACTATCTATAGTATTTGAACGTTCTCTATTTCCTGAAATTGTTATTCATTTGTGTTCTTTAAAATGTTGTATGCTTTGGATACAGAGGACAGATTGGTGATTGCCAGAGGGAGGATTAGGGCTGGGCAAAATGAGTGAAGGGACTCAAAAGTTAAAAATTTCTCTGGCAATAAGTCATGGGAATGTAATGTAACACAGTATGGCAACTGTAGTTAATAATACTATATGCATGTTTGAAAGTTGCTAACAGAGTAAATCTTAAAAGTTCTCATCATAAGAAAAAATATTGTACAATGACAAATGTTAAATAGACTTATCATGGTGATCGTTTTGTAATATATATATATGGATTATATGTATGGATATACATGTGGATTATACATATGGATATATATGTGGATCTATCTATATATATAGATATCAGATCATTATGTTTTACACCTGAAACTAATATAATGTTGTATGTCAATTATACATCAATTAAAAAAAACCTCATTTTGACTCAAAAAAAAAAGAAAACCCACCAAAAATCTATGTTAGTATGCCAGTGAGTTCCCTCTCATATCTTCCTTTCTTTTGTGTATCTACTCCCTTGCCTATGAAGCACAGTTAAAACTCAAGATCTTTCATTTTTTGCATTTTTTCTTGTATTCATTTTTCTTGTGTTATTGAATTCTTCAACTGCCTATTCAAATGAAGTTAAATGCCAATTTTATCTCTATCCCTAATTTCTACTACTTCTCCATTATTACCTCCTATTATTCCCTTAGATAACTTTCAAATTGGAAAAACTTACTACTGCATTACCAAAATGTTTAGTGTTTTTCATCTCTGTTATTTGAGTCATTCTCTGCTGTCAGTTTCAGCTATTTCCCTATCTTTACATGGTAAAATGCTAAAAGTGCAATAGTTGCATATATTCTATCATTTCTAAAACATTTTACCAGTTAAATTATAAAGACTGGAACTTTGTAAGTAAGTTAAAGTTTATTGAATTTTAAATAAAGTAATTGTGTTATTAAAATAATAAAAAATATCACTCTATTGAAAGTTTATAATCAGTTTTGCTCAGTTTTTTTTAAGATTTTTATTTATTTATTATTTATTTGACAGAGGGAGAGAGATCACAAGCAGGCAGAGAGGCAGGCAGAGAGAGAGAGGGGAAAGCAGGCTCCCCGCCGAGCAGAGAGCCTGATGCGGGGCTCGATCCCAGGACCCTGAGATCATGACCTGAGCTGAAGGCAGAGGCTTAACCCACTGAGCCACCCAGG
>JAQQSY010002863.1:0-13376 GCA_028646535.1 Procyon lotor
ACATTGTTCTTTATTTGGCTGAAACTAGAATATTTAAAAATTGCATATAAAGAAGCTAATGACTTTTAAAAATCACATTTTAACAATGGCTAGGAGTTATATGCTAATAAACATATTGTCAGAAGGTGTTCGGTAAATGGGACACAGAGATTGAAGTCCTTTTTGCAAAAACATTATTATATTAAGTAATCATTTTATATGAAAGAGGATTTACAAGCAAGACTAGTTGTGCAAGGATTGCAAAATGTTTCCACTTCGTAACTGTCACCAAAGAGGGGGGCTCTTTTAAATAAGAATCTGAATAACTTTTTGGCTTTAAAATTAGGAAGCTAGCAAAAGGATGCTTATTTATTTAATCAGCTGACATTTATTGATCAACTATAGCAGAGAACACAGCACTCAAAATTTTCATTCCTCTACAATCCTCTCTTTGACTGCAAAAGTTGGTATAACAGCTGGTTTGCTTTTATTTCATTATCCACTGTGACCACTTCCAGAAATGTTAACACAGCCAGAATCAAACAGGAAAACCCCACTCCAAGAGCATGAAAGTTGATGCAAGATTTGAATGGGAAACCAACACTTGGGTCATCCATTTTTACACTTCAGCACATCAAAAGCTTACTCACACAACATTCTACAAAATACTTGACTAATGCTCACCAAAACTGTTAAGATCATCAAAATCAAGGAAAATTTGAGGAACTGTCACAGCCAAGAGGAGTCTAAGGAGACATAACTAAATATAATGTGGTATCTTGGATGGGGTCCTGGCACAGAAAAAAGAAATGACTTAGGTAAAGAGGAATCAATCAGAATCAAATATGAATTATAGTTCATAATAATGTATCATCATTGCCTCATTTATAATGACAAATATATCTCACTATGGTAATTTGTTAATAAAAGGGGAATCTGGGTGTGGGGTCTATCAGAACTGTCTGTACTCTTTCACAACTTTTCTGGAAACCCAAATAAATTCTGAAATTAAAAAAATGCTTAAAAGTAATAGACAAGTATTTCACTGAAAGCAAAGTTAAATTAACTTTGTCTCAACTTCTACAGCATTATTATGCATTTACTTAATATATTATCTAGTTATGGTAACATATATACTACTCAGTCTCTCATTTTATATATACTCACAACAGGGGAACTCATGGTTATATATTTAAATGTTTGGTTGGATTGATGTTTAACATTAATTCAGTGAATCAATTATTTCACTGAACACCTACACTGGGCAAGAAAATATATTCTAAATGTTTGGGTAAATTCCCTAGGAAATCAGAAATGAATCTCTCTTTAATCTAGTAGAGGTCATAAGATACACACAAAATCTATAATTCAACACTGGAAGCAGTAAGACAAGGGGATGCCCTAGTGTGTTGTCCAGATCCTGCTTTTAGGACACAGGCATTCCTTCTAGGAGCCCGTTATATCAGTGAACTTTTTAGGATCCAGTGATCTTGGGCATGCCAAGATATGTCTTTCAAAGAAAAGAGCAAATCATTGTGTCTTGGCACCTCTCAGCCCTAAAAAAGACACGTAGAGCTTTCTAGGCACTTTGGTTTTGGAGATGCCATAGGCTACACTTGAGAATACTGCTCTAAACCTTTTATGGAAGGCTGACAGCTTTGAGGAGACCAGAACAGAAAAGATCCTTCAGTGGGTGGTGGACAAACAGCCCTGCCAATCAGTTGCATGGCCTGAGAGTTTCTGTTATTCTAGAGGTACCTGTGGTGGAGAAGAATACGTGGTAGGGTCTAGTTTCAATAAGGAAATAAAAATATAGACCCTCCTAGCATCCTATAGGAATTCCATATGAAGTGGAAAACTATGTACCATTTGAAAAATAGCTTTTGCTGTGCTCCTGAGACCTGTGGAGACCAAATGACTGTGGACAGCTAGTGACCATGCTATCAAAGCTGCTCAACACGAGGTGTGTTCTGTCAGAGCCACTACCTCATAAGACTGGATGGATCGGGTGACAATTCATCATAAGATGAAAGTGACACTTACAGGATCAGCAGAAGCAGAGCCAGAGGAGGTACAAGTAAGCTGTGCAAATAGGTAGTTCAGCCAATCAGAAGTGAACTATAGGGGCATCTGGGTGGCTCATTCAGTTAGGCATCTGCCTTTGGCTCAGGTCATGATCTTGGGGTCCTGAGATGGAGCCCCATGCCGGGCTCTCTGCTCGGCCAGGGGTCTGCTTCTCCCTCTGCCTCCTGCTCCCCCTGCTTGTGCTCTCTCTGTCTCCCTCTGCCAAATAACTAAATAAAATTAAGAAAAGAAAAAAAGAAGTGGACTATTATCACCAATCGGTTTTACACCAGTGCATCCTCTTAAATTCATATGTGCAGAACTAAACAATAAAAATAAAAATAATCCAAGAAAGACTAGGGAAGATTCCTTTGTCTTACCAAGACATGTCTGAGATTTGTACATGTATATTGAATATTAATTAAGATTTTAATATTAATTATACTCTTCCATTTTTTGAATGCTAGAGCTAGCAGCCATTTTGTTATTAAATAGATTCCTTTGTCCTTCACGTTGAAGGATATAAATATTTCAAAAGTAATGTTCTTATATGATTATTTAAAAATGAAACTTTAAGCATGATAACTTAGAGGAATTAGTATGAAGTATGAGTGCACTAGGTTGAGTCGAATAGGCAGAGTAATGGAAATTCTGGTGTTTCTAGGAACAAACCCCACGTCCCCATTTTCTCATCCACAGAGTAGTGCCAAGCATCATGCTACGTGGGTGAACCCCAAATTTACACTAAGTGAGAACAATCTACATTTTAAGACTGAAAGGCGAGTCTCCCTCTTGTAAAGTGTACATTGAAGAAAGGATGAATTTGAACTACTTAAGACAAAGAAGCTGCATCCATTATTTTAACAGGAAAGAGTGGCAGGGTGGTGAAAGAGAAGGTCTGAGTGCTCCTCCCCTGTGGAAATACCGATTTAACAACCATTCACAGATGAAAATATTTTTTATGAGTGCTCCAGAGACCATGTGAGAGATTCCAGGTCCTTGTGGTGCACAAAGACTGAAATCTGCCACAATAAAAAGGTAAAAAGAACTGCTTCAGAGTAAAAAGGGTAAAAAAAGAACTGATACTTGTATCAACTATCCTCAAGGTCTTACAGCTCAGGGCCCAGAGAGATGCCGGGGAACCCACAATTTCTCCCAAAGGAAAATAAAGTGAGCATCTGGTTTCTCCAGCTTTTCCAGCTGCTTCTCAAGAGACCCATTTCTTGTCTCTCTTCTCAGAACGCTGAGGGAACCGGCATGGTTGGATCATCTGGGGACAGTTAAGAACAAGTAAAAGGGTGTAGGCTCACATCAACTGGAGCATGGATATCAACTGAACCGTGCACCTTGTGAGTCCTCTGGCCCAGCTCTGGACCCTGGAAGCTGGCCCTAACACTTCTCTGCCGGCCCCTAATTCCCCCAGAGCTCCAGCAGCATCTCGCACACCTCTGCAGATGGCACACCCATCTCAGCAAAGGGTTCAGTCCTGCAGGACTGAGAGTAGGCACGTCACCCTGAGATTGCTGTTTCAGAAAGGAGAGAGAAATGTAGAGCAGGTGTCCATCATGTAAATAACATTCTAAAATTCACACAGAACCACTAAATCCCCTGAATAGCAAAGCAATCTCAAGCAAAACAAAGTTGGAGCATAATCGATCATCTCAAGCATAATTAATTACTTTCTGATTTTAAAATCTATTACAAAGATCCAGTAACAAAAACAGTCCATACTGCCATAAAAACAGACATCTAGACCAATGGAACAGAATAGATAGCCCAGAAATAATCCCACACGTATACTGTCAGCCAATTTTCAACAAGAGTTCTAAGAATACAAAATGGGGAAGGGATAGTCTCTTCAATAAACGGTGTTGGAAAAAATTAAATATCTACATGCAAAAAAATGAAATTAAACCCTTACACTATACACAAAAATAAGCTTAAAACAGATTAAAGATTTATATCTACTACCCAAAACTTTAAAATTCCTGGTAAATTCCTAGAAAAAGCTCCTTGACATTGGGCTTGGCCATAATGTTTTGGCTATGACACCAAAAGTGCTGGCAAAAAATGAAATGGGATTTCATCAAACTAAAAGCACCATCAAAGGGAACCATCAATAAAAAGGCAACCCATGAGATGGGAGAAAAGATATACAAACCATATACCTGATACGTGGTTAATATCCAAAATATACAAGCAACTCAACTCAATAGCAAAGAAACCAATAACCCAATTAAAAATGGGCAAAGAACCTGAATAGTCATTTTTCCAAAGAAGATACACAAACTTGCCAACAAGTACATGAAAATGTGTTCACCACTCATAATAAGGGAAATGCAACTCAAAAAACCACCATGAGATTTCACCTCATGTGTCAGAATAGCTATTATCAAGAAAATAAAAACATAGGAAACCCTTGTGCATTGTTGGTGGGAATATAAACTGTTTCTGCCAACAAAAAAATAAAATAGAACCAACATATGATTGAGCAACCTCACTTCTGGATAGATATCTTAAAGAACTAAATGCAGGACTTTGAAGAGTTATCGGCAGCCTATGTGCACTGCAACATCATTCCTAATAGCCAAGGCATAAACGCAACCTAAATGTTCTTCAGTGGTTAAATGGATAAAGAAACTGTGGTATTCACATCCAATGGCATACTATTCCACCTTAGAAAAAAAAGGAAATCCTACCACTGGTGACAAATGGATGAAAGTTTAGGGCATCACGGTAAGTGAAGTAAACCAGACACAGAAGAACAAAGTCTCTATGATCCCACTATATGAGGAATTTAAAATAATCAAACTCAGCAACACATACAGTAGAAGGGTGGTCAACAGGAGCTGGAGGGAGGGAGAAACGGAGAGGTGTTAGTCAAATTTTCAGTTATGCAACATGAATAAACCCTAGAGATCTCATGTATGACTTAGTGTCTAGTTAACAATACTGTTGGGATAGTTAAACTTTTGCTAAGAGGGTAGTTCTTATTAAAAAATAAAATAGTTTAAAAAAAGGGTGGGAGGAAACTTTGGGGGGTAATAGATATGTGTATGGCTTTGTTGTATACTTATCTCTCACTTTATCAAGTCACATGCATTAAATATGTGCAGCTCTTATATGTCAGTCATATCTCAACAAAGTGTGTGTGTATTTGTGTTTCTAAGTGAACACAAAGAACTATTCGTTTGGGGAGGGGGGTGCCTGGATGGTTCAGTCATAATGGAGCCTTAGGCTCCTGGACTAAGGATCCCAGACTCCTAGGGTGAAGCCCTGTGTTTGGCTCCCTGCTCAGGGGGGAGTCTGCTTGTCCTTCTGCCCTTCACCCTGCTCTTGCTCTCTCTCTCTCTCAAGTAAATAAAATCTTAAAAAAAAAAAAAAAAGAATAATTGTTCATTAGGTATGTATTGAAGAACTGGAAAGGTAAAAAGTTAGAAGGTGTTTCAGAGACAGCAACTGTAGGAAGAAACTACCATCCTTGGGGCTGGGAGGACAGAGAAAAGCATTTGAAATTATTGATTTTAGAAGCTTGGTGAGGGCCCTCCCCACAACCCCACCTGCAGAGAGCTGAAACTCAGCCCGCTGAGCAAGGAGCATCCTTTGGCAGCCTATGGTGTCTCCGGGGAACAATGGGGTGTGTTTGTGAGCTTGGGAAAGCTGCAAAAGCTGATAGGGGAAAAACAGTCACTGCAGGGTGAGGAAGTCTTCCTGGGGTGAGGATAATCAAAAGAGGAAGCAAAACTGGAACAGAAAACAAATAGCAAAGCATTTCTACCAACTTTCTCTTGGTCTCTCTCTCTTCTCTGTCCTTTGTCCCTCCCTCTCCCTCCCCCACTCTCTCTCTCTCTCTGTCTCTCTCTTTTTGCCTGAAGTGTGTTGCAGTTAATGGATTATCGGTTGTCAGTTCACCTTGAGGGTTTGTTTATCTTATTGATGTTATTCTAAGTTAGTTTTTATTATTTATAGTAATCAAACTTACAAACGTTTTCCTTCATATTTTTTTGAAGCTAGTACTTATGTTCATCTGGTAATTTTTATGGCCTCATATTTTACAGGTAAATATTTGATCCATTTTGAAATGACTGAAACTGTTAGTCATGTGTCCCAACAGCTTTTACTTAATTATATGTTCTCTCCCCATATATTTGAAGTGCTACCTTAATGCATATTAAATTCCCACATTTTTTTTTTCTGATCAGTCTTTTTTTTTCATTGTCAGCTGGATTTTATCTATATTAGTGCTAACCCATTTTAATTATCATAGCTTTGAAATAAAGTTTATTGTCTACTCATGCCTCATCATTCTTTTAAATTTTTTGTATTTATTTGCATATTTTTTTAATAAATTTTGATATTTTTTTAAATTCCAAAAGGAAATATATCTATTGGTAATTTTTCTACAATTGTTCTGAATTCACAGGATAATTTAAAGATTGTTATCTTTACCATAGAGAGTGAAGTCTTTCTTTTGTTTTACTTATGTTTTTACTTTATAAGTTAAAACATTGTAAAATGTTTAATAAGTATTTAAACTTTTGGGGATTATTGTAAATGAATTTTTCCCCATTATATTATCTAGCCAATCATTATTTTCACAGTGAATAGCTATCTTTTAAAATTAGACCTTTTACCTCTTGTCATATGTAATTTATTTATATTTTAAGTTGACCTCCATTGCCCTGAAAAAAAAAATGTATATTCTGAAAATAATGGTAGTTTGATCTGTCAAACTTTTTTTCCTCCTTAAATTATTTTTCTTAGACTGTGGTAAAATACATATAACGTAAAATTTGCTATCTTAACCATTTGTGAATATACAGGCCAGTAGTGTTGAGTACCTTCACACTGTTGTACAATCAATCTCTAGAATATTTCCCATCTTGCAAAACTGAAACTCTACACCCATTAAACAACAACACCCCATTATCCCTGCCCTCTAGCCCCTGGCAACCAACTGCCTTTCAAGCTTTCTAATGATACTTGGTTTTTTTTTTCCTTTTCTTTGATGTATCGACCAATGGTAGTTTAATAATGACATCAAATAATTGAGGTTACACTGGGAATCTTTTGTTTTTGCCACCATTAATGGGATTATGTCAAGTTACTAGCTAATTTAGGCAGAAAAGGAATTTTTTTTAAAAGATTTTATTTATTTGACAGAGAGAGAGAGATCACAAATAGAGAGAGAGGTGGGCAGAGAGAGAGGGGGAAGCAGGCTCCCCGCTGAGCAGAGAGCCCGATGTGGGGCTCCATCCCAGGACCCTGAGATCATGACCTGAGCTGAAGGCAGAGGCTTTAATCCCCTGAGCCACCCAGGCGCCCCAGAAAGGGAATTTTTTTAAAAGGATATCTATTAGCTCCCAGAATTACTGGAAAAGACCATGGTGAACAGACTGAGAGAACAGGCAGAGACTAGAGAGAGCAGGCGAAATAGTTCCACAGAGCAAAATCAGTGAGGACAACATGACCACCTCTGCTGAAATCCCAGGTACTATAGTTTCTGTTGTTCCCAACCATGGTCCTGGCCCTGATCACTGGCCACTGAATTCCGTCCTTGGCAACATGGCCACAGTGATCTCTGGGACCTGGGAATGGCTGCTTCATTTTCGCCATTTTCAGGGTGAGGTATCTGCGAATCCCTACATCCCTATGCTAAATCTGAGCCAGATTTGTTTAACTGATCATGTTTAATTGCAAAGAGTAAGGATGTGTGTGTAGAAATGAATGCCCCTTTTGTTTTCTTTTGATTTTGTTCTGTATTTGGCTTCTACAGTGAAAATTAATCTTTGACTTCCATTGAGATACATAAGGTAAAGAATCTCCTCATGTATGGGGGGGGGGGTTCAAATGCTAAAAGTCATGTTTAAAATGTCCAATTCATTATGTTTCTTGTAGTCATTTACAGTTAAGCTTGGATCACCTCTGGACAACCTCTTCAAATTTGATCCAAAATTTTCTCTACTTGAAGATAATTAAATTGAATGGCAAGAAATTTGGGATTTTCCTAGATTTACTGAATCGGTATATAGGGGCCAAAAAAATGGTTACCCCCTTTTTTTTTCTTTTGGTATTGTCCATTCTTAGATTTTTTTTTTAATGGATTCCAGAGAAGAGATTAAACTTTTATTGTGCTAATATATTTTAGAATCCCCTTGATAATTAAAAATTAGAAAAGAATACATAGTTCTACTAAGGCCTTCTTTTCTTTCTTTCTTTCTCTCTTTCTTTCTTTCTTTCTTTCTTTCTTTCTTTTTCTTTTGCACATATTTAAAACACTTAATTAGAAAAATCTTGATACATGTACACCCAAGTATCATAAAAGAGCTTTGGGAGGGGCATCGAATTTTACTATTATAGGTATCTCCCAATTGTGCAATTCCCCCCTTGATGATGGAATGAAATTGTGGAGAAGGCTTCATGATGAAGGTAGCGTGAGCTAAGTCGGATAAGGCAACTAGATATCAGCCCAAATGCATAAAATGGGAAAAGATTGGAGAATAGAAATAAAGCGTATCTCATCTGTCTGATGTCTAGATTCTTCTGATTGTTGCTATTTATCATCATGGAAGATTTAAAAATGCCCCTTTTTACTTAAACAAACAATTGAGAAATGAGCTTAACCACTGATGATCTAGGCAACACTGTTACTGAGAGTAGAAATCCCAGTTCAATCTCTGCAGGTCTTTTCTTGCATTAGAGCAACCTGTATAGTTTGACCACCAATTTGCTCTTGAATACACATTTCCCGTCTGTGTGGATTATATAGAACCGTTGCATAAAAATGATGTTTTTGCTTTTATAGCAATGGAATCTGATTTTTGTCTTTAACTTTCTTCTTTCTCCTAAACAAATTTGCGTGTCCTTGAATTTATCATTACCCTCAGGTGTTAATTCTGGGACTGTACTTTTGGAGCTTAATTTCTTCTTTCTTCCATTGTAGGTTGGCTCCTAAGAGAGAGACTGGAATCTCCATACTATGGCAATAATACTTTGGGAGCCCATCAGTGTGAAGTTCCTATATTGCCACTCTGTACTTCACCCTCAGCAGCCTTACCAGTATGTTTGGGAAGGACTCTGCTAATACAGACGCAGAAAAAAACTTCCATCTGCACCATGCTGATTCAGTGTAGGGGAAATTGCTTTTTCCTACCAAGAAAAGAAACACGTGTTTGACAAACTGTTACTTTGTCTTCACTGCCAACCTTATCCCAGCTGGGAATGGGGATCATCAGGGTTGAAATCTGAATATCACTGAGAGTTGATCTGCCCATAAATGTAGGTACACCTGCTCTCCCAACCCATTTGTCCCAGTTTCACCCAGTTTCATAGTTCCAAGTGGGTCCAAGTCCTTCTTGGGCTTTCTGCTGGTGTCTACATAGGCCACTTCCATTCTATTTGGTTAACAAATGCTTAGTGCAAACTCCTGCCACAGCTTTTCTGGACTTCAAGATTCCTGACCACTCCCCATCACAGACAACCTCTGGAATGCGAAATCCATATACTTGCTCTACTTTCTTCCAGTAAGGGAAGAAAACAAACAAACAAACCTGTTTCCACTTCCTATTCACCCTCAAATTCTAGTAAGCAATATTATCTTTTTTTAAATTATGTTGTTAGTCACCATACAGTACATCATTAGTTTTTGATGTAGTGTTCCATGATTCATTATTTGCATATAACAACCAGTGCTCATTATCTTCTATCTCATTAGACTCTGGTGGTGGTTTCAGGAGGGGCAAGATTCAGTAAGGAAGTGGGGATTAAATTCTATCTGACGAAGGTTTGAACCAGGAGTTGCCTCTAGAAAAAGATTCTGATTGAAGAAAAAGTACTTTGTTTGAAAGCATGTGTATTAGGATTCTCTAGAGAAACAACTTCTACATATATAGAAGGAAAGAGAGAGAGAGATTTGAAAGAATTGGCTCACACAATTGCAGGAGCTGGGAGGTCCAAAATCCAAAAGGCAGGCCCACAGGCTATAAAACCTGGCAGGAGTTTGTTATGATCTTGGATTCTAAGGAAATTGAGAAGTAGAATTCCTTCCTCTCCCAAAGACTTCAGTCTTTTAAAACTTCAAATTGATTAGATGAAGCCCTCCAACATACTTATGAGAAATAATATACTCAAAGTTTTTTGATTTAAATATTAATCACACCTAAAAAAATAACCTTCTTAACAACATCCAGACCAGGTTTGACTGAACAACTGGGCACAATAACCTAGCTTAGCTGACACATAAAAGTAACCGGCTCAGCATGTAACAAGGTACTTTGTCAAGAAAACTAACAAAATCCTCAGTTAGGAGAATAGAGAGTAAAAATGAAGGAATTTTAGGGAGTTTTGTTATCACCAGGGGTCAAAGTGATTGGAAATGTATTCTAGAAGTATGCATAGGGTGTGATCACAATTTGGATGAGAAATCTAAGATATATTAAAGGAGGTGAAAAATTCCCTTATTTTAGGATCTAAAAATCTGTTTTGAACTACTTAGTCTGTAAGTTTTATGAGGGCAGGGAAATTGCTCTTTTGTTTTGTTTGATGCTAAACAACAACTCTGACATCTGTGATATTGTGATTTATAGCAAGAAATATACATTTGATGTTCTTCCCTATCCCAGATCCTGGTCCTGGTACAGAGTTCCTAAAACCCTTGGAATTTCCTGTATTGAGAGTGATAAAGGTGTCTTTTGTTATGTTTATGAGGTGACTTTTGGAAAGCACCTAAAGATGGGGCAGGTTGCCAAGCTAGCCAACCCTATAATCAGAGTTGAAACTTCTAGTTTCCCTCCATAAAATTCCAAAAGAACTGGGTTCAGAATGCTTTTAGATGGGTGAGCCAGAGTGCTTCCATGTGTCACCTTGCTGGACCCCAACTCCGTGAGGACAGAAGCCCCTTTGTTTGGGACCTAGCCCTATGTATCTTTTTTCAACCAGCTTTTGGTTTTTATCCTTAGGCATCCTTTTAATAAACTTGTAATAATAATAAACTGGTTTCCTGATTTCTGGGAGCCTCTGTAGAAAATTAATCAAACCCAAGGAAGGAGTCATGGAAGCTCTGATTTACAATGGGTCGAAAGTACAGGTAACAACATGAGTTTGCAAATGGTATCTGAACTGGAGTGCAGAGTTGTAGACCAGAACCCTTAACCTATGGGATTTGATGCTGACTTCCTGGAGACAATGTCAGAATTGAATTTAATTGTAGGATACTGAGCTGGTGTTGGAGAATTGCTTAGTAGTATGCAGGGGGAAAACCCCCACGTTGTCATTGAAGTCAGAATCCATTAGCACCACGCTGAGCAAGTTGCTGAGCCATACAAAGTAACTCCAGGGCCCTCACCTGATCACTTGCACCCTCCTTCCCCAGGAAGAAACAAGAGACACTCACTAAGATCCAGGATGGATTGACTAAGAAAAAGTCAGGACAAACTAACTTTTTCCACCTTTTTTAAGAGAGTTGCTAAACTCATAAAACAAAGAACATGAACATGATAGCCACTATATTTCTTAATTTCAAGCTAGACTATCTCCTACTTAGCCTGGAGCGGTTGATTTTATCCTGCAGTGTCTAGGAGTGCTGCACTGGTGACCAGGGGCCAAGAGAGGACAATTAAGCTGGCCTCCCGGTCCTTCCCCAGCACCACCCAGGGGAGTACCACTAGTACTTGGGCTTTCTAAGTAAGAGGTACAGTGGCCTAACCCCACGATAGAAAGAGTGAACTGTTGATATACATAATGACTAAAGAAAAAGACAACCTCAAAACATTACATGTTATTTGATTTCATTTCTATAACGTTCTTGAAATGACAAAATTATAGAAATGAAAAATAGATTTGTGGTTTTCAAGAATTAAAAGAAGTGAGGATGGTGGAGAAGTAGATGTGACTACAGGAAAACGGGACAGGATAGAAATGTCCTGTATCTTGACTGAGGGTAAACACGGTAACTAACGCAAGGGACCAATGTGCCTGGGACAAAATACACCCATACACACACACACACACACATGAATGCATATAAAACTGGTGGAATAGGAATAAGTCCACAGATGCCAATTTCCTGGTTGTCACATTGTACTTGTCCTGGTTGCTATTGTGTGAAACTGGGTGACCAGTAGAGACCTCTGTATTATTTCTTACAGCTCCATGTGAACACACAATTCTATCAAAAAAAAAAAAAAGGCAATGACCTCTTCATTGCCTGGACGAAAGTAATAATTGATATGCTGCTGAGTTCTCCCCTGGGCCTTTTTTTTTTTTTAGTGAATGTATATAGCTACATGGATTGAATGTTTAGAACACAGACTCGGCCAGCAAGTAGTGCTGGGCATGTAGACACCACCTCAATTGTTCTTGCCCCAAATCCTGCAAGGTGGTTACTAATTTTATTCATTTTATATAGATTAGGAAACGGAGTTCTTAGAAAGCAAGTATTTTCCCCCAAAGTCAAAATACCAGAAGGCATCATTAACCCTCATGTCAAATGTAGGTCAATGTGATTCTGCAGTTTCTTTCTATTTAATTATTTTTCATTAAAAAAAAAAATAACTGAAGCGCCTGGGTGGCTCAGTGGGTTAAAGCTTCTGCCTTTGGCTCAGGTCATGGTCTCAGGATCCTGGGATTGAGTCCCGCATCGGGCTCTCTGCTCAGCAAGGAGCCTGCTTCTCCCCCCCCCCATCTCTGCCTGCCTCTCTGCCTACTTGTGATTACTCTCTCTGTCAAATAAATAAATAAATAAAATCTTTAAAAAATAAAAAAAAATAAAGATGTAAATTATGCATGTGGCTGAATCATGTGTGTATGAAACCCCTAGGAGATTGGTTGAAATGCAGATTCTGATACCTGGGTCCTTCTTTGGGCTTAAGATGATGCATTTCTAACAAGCTCTCAGGTGATATCATTATTGCTGATGCAGGGATCACATTTTGAACACCAAGGATCTTTGTAATATGAAACAGTTTCTGAGATTTTTAAATAAATTTCCAAATTCAAGAATCTATTAGCAAATTATAAATATAAAATGCTTGGAGTTAGGGCCAAAAACAAAACAAAACAAAACAAAATAACCAACACACTTTTTTCTTTTAATTTCAGGAAATTATTCATTTGGAAGCTTACTTCAAAGTTTAATCTGATTCGAAATTACTTCTCCAAGTATTGCCAAGAATGTCCTCATTAAATATTTTAACATAGAAATCAAGTGAATTTAGATGGGATAAGTATTTTTTTGTGTGTATTAAGTTAATATTTTCAAAGAACCATGAGATATTTCTACTTCTATCAAACATACTATACAATTACTTTCATAATAACCCAGGCAAAGATATGTT
>JAQQSY010002864.1:0-13376 GCA_028646535.1 Procyon lotor
AAAAAAAAAAAAAGAATCTGAAGATCACACAAAGAAATGGAAAGACATTCTATATGCTCATGGATCAGAAGAACAAATATTGTTAAAATGTCTATACTACCCAAAGCAAATCTACACATTTAATGCAATCCTTATCAAAACACCAACAGCATTCTTCACAGACCTAGAACAAACAATCCTAAAATGTATATGGAACCACAAAAGACCCCAGATAGTCAAAGCCATCTTGAAAAAGAAAAACAAAGCTGGAGGCATAACAATTCCAGACTTCAAGTTATATTACAAAGCTGTAGTAATCAAAACAGTATGGTACACATAGATCAAAAGAACAGAATAGAAAATCCAGAAATAAATACACAATTATATGGTCAATTCATCTTTGACAAAGCAGGAAAGAATATCTAATGGGAAAAAGAATGTCTCTTCAACAAATGCTGTTGGGAAAAGAATACAGCAGTACAAAAGTACAAAAGAATGCAACTGGACCAGGGCACCTGGGTGGCTCAGTTGTTAAGCATCTGCCTTCAGCTCAGGTCATGATCCCAGGGTCCTGGGATCGAGCCCTGCATTGGGATCCCTGCTTGGTAGGAAACCTGCTTCTCCCACTACCATTCCCTGTGCTTGTGTTCCCTCTCTTGCTATCTTTCTCTCTGTCAAATAAATAAAATCTTAAAAAAAAAAAAATTTAAAAAAAAAACGCAACTGGACCATTTTCTTACATCATACACAAAAACAAATTCAAAATGGATTAGAGACCTAAATGTGAGACCTAAAACCATAACAATCCTAGAGGAGAACACAGGTAGTAACTTTTTTGACATTGGCTGTAGCAGCTTCTTAGAAAATGCTTCCTAAGGCAAGGGCAACAAAAGTAAAAACAAACTATTGGGAATATATCAAAATAAAAAGCTCCTGCACAGTGAAGGAAACAATCAACAAAACTAAAAGATAACCTATGAAATGGGAGAAGATATTTGCAAATGACATATCTGATAAAGGGTTTATATCCAAAATATATAAAGAACTTTTAAAACTCAACACCCCAAAAATGAATAATCCAATTAAAAAACGGGCAGATGACATAAGCAGACATTTTTGCAAAGAAGACATCCAGATAGCCAACAGACACATGAAAACATGCTCAATATCACTCATCATCAGGGAAATACAAATCAAAACTACAAGGAGATACCATCTCACACCAGTCAGCATGGCTAAAATTAACAACTCTGGAAACAACAGGTGTTGGCGAGGATGTGGAAAAAGGAAAACCCTCTGCACAGTGGGTGGGAATGCAAACTGGTGCAGCCACTGTGGAAAAGAGTACGGAGATTCCTCAGCAAGTTAAAAATAGAACTGCCCTACAATCCAGCAATTGCACTACTAGGTGTTTACCCAAAGAATAGAAAAACACTAATTCAAAGGGATACATCCACCTTGATGTTTACGGCAGCATTATCTACAATTGCCAAATTATGGAAACAGCCCAAGTGTCCACTGACTGATGAACAGATACAGAAGATGTGGTCTATTTATATATGCAATGGAATATTACTCAGACAAAAAAATAGAATGAACTCTTGCCATTTGCAACAACACGGATGGAGCTAAAGAGTATTATGCTAAGTGAGGTAAGTCAGTCACAGACAAATACCATGTGATTTCACTCACACGTGGAATTTAAGAAATGAAACAAACAAGTAAAGGGGGAAAAAAGAGGGAAAAAAAGGCAAACCAGGAAACAGACACTTAACTAGAGACAGCAAACTGATGGTTACCAGAAGGGAGATGCGCGGGGGGATGGGTGAAATAGGTGATGGGGATCAAGGAGGACACTTGTTGTCAGGAGCATGGGGTGATGTATGGAAGTGTTGAATCACTATACTGTAGACCTGAAACTAACACTATACTGTATGATAACTTGCTAGTATTTAACTAAGAACTTTTTTAAAAATGTAGACTGAGAAAACAGAAAGCTACCTTTGTGCAGCAACTTTTCAGACGCACCCGGATAGTATCAACATTTTAATGGCTAAAAGCCTGTCCAGCTTTCTCACTGATAGTCTCCTATTCAATAACGTAAAAAAAAAATCTAACTTGCAAGCTTATTCCTGTGACTAAATAAAGCTACTTTTACTTTAAACTAAAGAAAATGCAATGATGAAACAAGGGTGGACCTAAGGAGCTTCCTTCTTCCTGAATTGGCTCTGGTGCAAATAAGTTTGTTCACCAGTGACCTAGATGATTCAGAAATAAATATGACTCTCCCACTCAATCTTCATTCCTCAACATCAGACCTGTTTGCTTCAGCAGCTAGTAACAAAAGGAGTTTTCTTAGCATCACATATGGAACTAATAGCTTTTTTGATATATTAAGTCTTCAGGATTAACATTAAAATATTCCGATTTCTGTAGACAACTAAGAAAATGAAGAAGTTAGAGAAGGACACAGCCACGTGGAAAGCCCGGTTTGAGAACTGCAACAAAGCTCTGCTGGACATGATTGAAGAGGTAAGAAAACTTCCCTCAACTTATTTTCCCCTGTTTAGTCCAAATAATCATACTCAGAAGAATATTATGACCCAATAGTACAAATTATTATCTCTGAAAAAGAGCTAATTTTTTTCTAAGATGTGATATATGAAATTATAATAAAAATATTTAGAGCAAAACAGAATCGGGTCCAGACTCACAAAGAGCTTTGTGACCCTAAGTCACCTGCCTACTTGCCAAGTCCAAAGCTGTCCTCAAATCAGCTCCATGCCTGCCCAGCTGCATTCCTTAAAGACAGGACAAGTGTCTTACTTGTCTTTGAACTTCCCCAGTGCCTGGCACAGAGCAGGTGCAGAATATATTAGTGAGTTGATTTGAACCTATGAGGGAAGACACTGAGCACGCAGGGTATGTACTACTTTATAGACAGATATGGGGATGTATTGTTTTATTCTGCCAAAAGCCATTTAACTACCGATAGGAATAGTATGTCAAGCTCTGTAGATGTTGAGGCCAAGATACGTGGTCCTGAATCTGAGAGGCGGAGCTTACAGGACAAGGTCTCTCCACGTCAACAAGCAAAAAAAAAAGTCTTAAAGGGTACAGAGTAGCACAAAGGTGGGGGCAAGGAGTAAGATGATTAGGAACGATTTCATGCACAAACACCAACATTTTATACAGAAAAACAGGAGAACTGAACAGTTTGAGCAGGCAGCATCATGAATTCGCGTGGGGGGAGTTTCTGTCATTATAATTACTCTTCTAACAATTCATCCCAAATTGCAACCAATTCCAAAGAGAGGAGTTTATTATTCAGCAACATAAATCAAACAGTTGCTGGATTCGCATACAGCAGTTTATCTCTAGACTAGATGAGGCACTGCTGACGGCCAGGTCCCCCCTCCCTCTCATTGGGCTACTGGAAGACATCTCAGTCTTGTAAGCATAAAATGCACGTACTTTAATATGTTGGAGGCCTTGGACTGGAGCAGAGAGAAGCTTTGCCCTCTTTCTCTCCCAAAGAAAGGGATAGTGAGTAAAACTACCAGAGTCACCCACAATGGAGAAATAGCTGTGATGCCCCCAGTCAGGCGTCTGTTCAGCCACGTCTCTGCAGTCAGACTCCAGAGTCTGGTAGACAGATTCCTGGGCAAATGGCTTTGCTTGTCTCTGGAGAGCATCCTGACAATTTTGCTTTATTGTTTTATGCTATTTTTTTTTTTTTTTTTTGCTTTCTACTGTTATCAAATCACAGAAAGCACTGAGAGCTAAAGAATATGAGTGCTTCGTCATGAAAATTGGGAGGCTGGAGAACCTCTGTCGAGCTTTACAGGAAGAGAGAAATGAACTGTACAAGAAAATCAGAGCCGCAAAAATGCCTGAAAAGGATGACCGAAGTCAGCACAGCTCGGACGAAGAGCCCGAGTCCGCTGTGTCTGCGGGGGTGGGGGTTGATACAAAGGAAGCCGAGAGCGTCCACAACGCTGTGAAAAACCTGGCCACAGCCTTCATGGTCATTCATCACCCAGAGTCGACCCTTGACCAGGCCCAAGAAATCCAACCAGAACTCAGCAGGCCTCAAGGGGGTGGTGACTCGGCCCCCCCGGAGCTGGAACCATCCCCTCGGAGCCCTTTATGCCTTTCAGAGGATACCCTGCCTCCCGCATCTCCTCAGGCGGAAGCCGAAGGAGGCCGTGAGCTAGAACCGCCCCCCAGGCCTGGGAATCCCCCCGCGGGGTCGGGGGCAGAGGCCCGAGGCCGGGGTCTCCCCGCAGCAGCCCAGGCTGCTCAGCCGCCCCAGAAGCCAGAGGCAGAAGCTTCCAGTCAGGCCCCCCAGTCCCCCGCCGCGGCTTCCCTACCAGCGATGGAGGCAAACGGTCGGGGTCTACCACCCGGGGCAGGTGAGCAGACTCCAGCGGGGGTGCTCGCCTGTGGGCCCAGTAGGCCGCCGCCCCCGCCCCCACCGGAAGCAGTGGCAGAGGGGCCGCCCCAAGGGGCCTCAGGGGGGCCTCGGCTGCCCCAAGTGGCCGACACCAACCTGGAAGGTGTAGACTAAGCCCCGCGGTGACTTCCGGAGCTCTTCTTCCTGATGGTACATCTTCATCCTAATAGATCGTCCCCTGAAAAGGCATTAAGGGCGAGGGACGTCTAAGGGAAGAGACTTAATTAGAATCAAGACATTTTCAAATGTTGTGCAGCACACACTCAGGCTGTGCTATTTGTTCTCGATTTATAACTCATTTGGAGCTTTTCTATTTAACACTGGTTGGTCGTATCATTTCCCAAATGGCAACAAAACATACAAATAGAAAATTCGTATTAGTTCTCCATTGAGATGGTATTTATTTCAATTTCTTAATCTTCAATAAGATTTGGTGTTTCAACACTTCCAACATAATATATAAAACAGAAAATGTGATGTTTCACTTTATTTCCCTATATATTTTATTTCCCTATATATATATTATTTCCCTATATATATTATTTCCCTATATATTTAATAAGTTCCATAGCAAGTCATGGATGTCCAGTTTCCATTTAAGCATTATATACATAATATATGCATGTATGTAGATGTGTGTATGTATATACATATATGTACATATGTCTGAATAGATACATGTGTGTGAATATATATACATGAGTTTATACATCTAAATATACATGTGTATATTTTATATATATGTATACATATATATTACACATACATTTCATTCTTTTTGGAGTTCTCTCATGCAAAATATTTAGATGGTAATCAAAAAAAAATCATCTTCTATTTGCTTGGGGTGAGAGTAGACTAATGCTCAATGAATCAGAAGTAGGTTCAGACTATAAGTACTTAGGCCACATAATTTGGACAAAAACAAGTAACTGAATGGTAGAGCAATAAATCCAACCAATTGATCAAATGACCGGACAGCAGCTGGGTTCGATTGGAATGTGCAGAACACATAGACATGAAATTGTCACAAGAAGTTGTAAGCAGAAAAGGGGAAGAGTCACAGCTGTAAGCCGCTCACCTCTTCCAGCTGCCTCTCACACACAACCCAGCACATTGCCTTGCCCCCCGCCCCTCCCCCCCGCCCTGTGGTGAGACAGGCACTCGTGGCTACCTGCATGGAAAGGACTGGAACTGGGAAGCGAGCCAGGGCATGAAGGGACTGAGGGTCCTCACACTGAGAGAAGGGTACGCTCTTGCCCCCTGCCTCCTGTGCTATGGAGTCTTGAGAAAGAATGTTCACCTGACCCTGCCAAGTCCCCAGCTCCCTCACTGTGATCTACTGCTCTCTCTCCAGAGGGTTTCCCACCACTTCTTGCTTTCAATCTGTATTCTCAAAGCACCTGCACCTTTTTATCAACTGCCCCCCACCCCAGATTTGCAGGAAACTTTACCCAGCCTTCATCTCAATTATTGCTAACTAAAAGTTATTATTTTTCCAAAACAGAAGTCCACACAGGGTCGCAATATGAGTGACGAGGCATACAAACCAACGCGTTATCTGCTTTGTGGAATTCTCTACAAAGAACAAATGGGTCCCTACTCAAAATATTCTGAAAAGTGGGTAAGAACTCAGAAGAAGGCAAAAGCTAGAGACTTCCAGGGTTGTCTACATGAGCATTACATTACCCTTGTTGGACAAGAACCTCCAATACCGCTGACAGCATAAATTACTCGACCTAGGGTAGCACGAGACTGGAATGATGAAACAGGAAGCAAGGGAGGATATGAGGGCAAAGGAGAGAAGAAGGAGAGAGGAGGGGGAAGAGGAAAAAGAGTCTAGCCCAGTCCTACCTGAAAAGTTGAATTCAAGTAGAAACAGGATGAGAGCAAGAGTCCTTACTATTCCTCCAGAAAACCATTCTTCAGTGTCGCAGGGGGCTTTCTGCCAGGGGACACAAAGGGCTTGTAGGCAGCAACCATATGCTCCAAGAATTGTAAACTGCATAAAATTTGTTTGAAGTAGACAGTGAGGGTAGGAACAAAATGCTAATCAGAAAAAAAAAAAAAAAAAGCATATCACTATTTGAGAAACCATGTATTTTTATTTATTTTTTCCCATGGATTTTTAAAGTCTTGAAATATTATAACTACACAGATGATCCACCCAAATTCAACATTACTGGAAATCTTAGAGATTTAAACATTCATTTCATTCAAAGCCAAATACTCACCATAACAATTCAGGAGGGTCTCCTTTCCCACCATTTACAGAAACTAAACTTCCAAGAACGGAGTAAGATTAGATAATCACAGTAAAGTCTCAGTCTGAATGTTTCACACAAGAAACAAGAGGAGAGGAGCCAAAATCCAGCAAATCAAATATTCTAATACCCAAAGTTCTTTTTTTTTCCATCCAAAAACCTTTCACAGCAACACATTACTCACTACTGTGTGTATCTTGGGCCGAGTTCCAATGCAATACTTTGCCTAAAATTTGCAAAGCTTAATATAGGCTCTGGAAAGATTATTTTAATATTCAAAGAATGTTTTATTATAGTCCTTTGTGTTAAAATTTGGCCTTATGAATTATAACAATAACAATAACTCATAAGACCTGAAAGAATAAGGAATTTCTCTTCTTTATCAAGTTCACATCTTTCTAGAGTTGCCAAGGCTACTTTCCAGAAACACCAGTATTGTCTGTGTTTTCTAAATTAAAAAACTATAATTTATGTATCTATTAAAGTTACTTCTCTTCCCAAATGCCTACTTTTGTTACTTCTATGGGTCAATAATATCTAACAAAGAGCCTGGCTTTATTTTGTTGGTGGTGACATTTTTGGTCTCTGAGTAGAACGTACATATGATGAACACTTTGAACATTGTGTGTGTGTGTGCGTGTGTGTGTGTGTGTGTGTGGTGAGAGAAAGAGAAGGAGGGGGAAAAGGGAGAGAACATGACTGCCCAGAACTAATGAGAGAGCAAAGCCCTCAGCTGCCGGCAGTGATCCCATGGCCCGTGTTCCTCTTCGGTGCCCGTCTCCAGTGAGACTGTTTCCACGGGTTTCTCTGCCATGTGAGCTCTCAGAAACACTCTGAGGAGTAAGGGAGGGGGTGTGGAAGGTGTCACCTCATTTTACCTCTACCCAGTCCTTCTAACTGCTCCAAGAGTTTCCCTCGTAAGACCCCAAGTTCTCCCTTTTGCTTATTCTCTCTTCCCAGTCTATACCGATCCAGGAGGGGCTTCTTGAACAGAGCATTTCCTAGTATGTTCGGAGAAGAGAAATATTTAGCTAAAATGGAGAAAAATTAAAGCTCCTTTTTGCCTGGGATAGATACACATTTTTAAAATAGCTCTCTTATTCTCTCTCCCTCTTTTTTTTTTTTTTTTTTTTTTTGAGATAATGAAGTATTATGTATTTGCTCCAAAACTGAAGCTGCTTTTCAGTAAGACTAAGATATCATTATGGGAGAAATCATTTCAGGAAAATGTCCTCAGCTCCTATTCCTCTAATCAGCAGTTATATTCAGTACTTTGGAAAAATAAAAGTAATTTTAAATGTAAAGAATTGGGGTGCCTCACTGGCTAAGTCAGAAAAGCATGAGCCTCCTGACTTTGGGACCATGAGTTCAAGCCCCGCCTTGCATGTAGAGCTTATATAATATGTAAAGAATTCCCTAGAAGAAGATAAGAAATAAAAATGACCACTCTGGTCTCTAAAATGTGTTGCCTTCATAAACTGGCAAGTAAGATTTAGGGTGCAAGTAGAGTAGATGGGTAAATATTCATAAGGTTTAAACCATTTATGTTTCTGTGGCTCACAACCTAAAAATTTAAGTTATTATTAGATCAACCATGAGGGCATTCCATTTGAACAGAAGCATTCATAAATGACGGTACTAAAGATTTTTCTAAGTCCTGTGAAGCCATATCTTCCATACTTGAAATGAAGTCTCAACTTCAAGAGAAGTATCCCAAGAGAAGTTCTACAAATACTAGTTGATGATGTATATATGTGTGAATGTTCACACACACACACACACACACACACACACAAACACACACACACACACACACACACACACACACACACACACAAAACACATAGGTACAAAATTTGTCCTAGATTTGATAATGTTCCTGTCAGTGAGTTTACACCTGTATTTTCAAAAGATATTACTGTTTCTTTCCTGACAAGGGAAAACTATGAGAAGAAATCATTTTCTGTATAAATAAGGATATTTGATAGAAACAGTTAGCAAAATAAACCTACAAGTTCATTGATTCATGGCACAAAAATTATCCACAGAAGTTGATTCACTCTACCAGGAGATAAGAAACGAGATCGATGTTTTACAAAGTGATATAGCCTAACATTCAATTACCTCATGTCATAATTAAAACCTACCGAGGTATAAAACTCCTTATTTCAGGGCTGACAGGCAGTATGACATTTTATGTCAAAAAACACAAAACCACCCCAGAAGCCAAGTAAGAAGATATTATGGTAAGAAAGGGAAAGAAGAGAGTAAAAGAAACTTTCAATCTGAGAGCTCATAGAAAAATGAAAAATAAAAAGGATAAAACTTTAAGATCAATAAAAGGAAGAGACGCATGGGTCAATGGGTCCTTTTGTGAAAGTGAGACACCCCCAGGGAACACAGGCCATGACGGCATTAACACAGCTTCCCCCCAGTGGATTCTTACAGATGTGTTTCTCAGTGTGGTTGCTTTAGTGTTTTTCTTCTTGTTTGCCTTTCTTCTAAAATAATAAATGCATTCTTTTCTGCAAAAAAATAATAATAAAATTACATCAAGGGATGTGTAGAAAACAGAGAAAAGAGATAATTACCCCTAATTCCATCACCCTAACTTAACCAGGGTCAGCATTCTCTCTATCATCACATAGTTTATATCCTCTCTCTTTTTTAACATGATGTTAGTTTGTCTTTGGGGAAGGGGACAGTAGTTCAACTGAGAGTAATAGTTATTAACTGCTGCCAGATTTGGGTGTTTACACTACGTATTCAACTCTTATACACTTTACCATATAAATATGGAAGCATATTATGTTATTTATAGAATAAACATGACTATGCAAATACAAATACACAGAATTCTGGCATGTGGTTTGGAAAAGTCGTGCTATGCCTTGCACTTGGATGTTCCACCATATACATACAAGTTTCCATGTAAATCTGGACATAGCTAGAGTGAACTTAACGCAGCTCAAAAAAGAATTAAATAACCAACTCTAGAGACATACAAATATGGTAACTGAGAAAATAAGAGAAAGGGTCAAACTCTGGTTTATGAAGTGACAAGAAACATGATAACACCACAAATCATAGCATTGGCTAAATAAAGGTCAATGTTCTAAAATAAATCTACACTCTTCGATATTAATGAGACAGTTAGTGCTTTTGTTGCTCTAATGAAATCATGGTCACAGTATTAGCTATAGCATATTTATTATGTAGGGCCAGGCTAAAAACCGATGTGAACTTGAGATTGATCTATCTACCAGGTAGACACAAGTAGCCATGGAGTAATCAGAGAACCTATATACTATGAAAATTTGAAAGTCAGGGTTCAAGTTTATAGGAATAACACAACAAGGATGCCTTTCATCGCGGCCAAAGTCACAAGGTTAAATATATGTCAGATGTGATATCACGGGCTAGATTTATTAGAATATAGCCAAGCTCTGCCCAACGCAGTATAATCCCTCACAGACTATTGTAATGCTCTGTGTAAAGAAATTCATGTTCAATAACTTGTTTTCTTAACATTCTTACCAAGGAGTTATTCCCTGGAATAAAATCACTTAAGTCTAAGCAAGGTGGAAAGTGTGGGATAGCACAAGTCCAAGAATCAGGCCACAGAGTCCCTGCGGGACTGGGTGACTTTAGAAAAATAACTTAACATCTCTGGGCCTCAGTTCATTCACCTATAAATGAGAGCCTTAGACTAGATGATGCCTGAAGGCTTTGGCATCTCTGATTAAATCCTCAAGAGACTTAAGAAGTTATATAGGGCTTTCCACCCTCGAGGGAGAGTTTAATTCTAAGAAATCTGCACATCACCTTGGGCACTTCTATTAAGTCAGGCAAGGGAGAAGAGATAAGATATTACTGAAATAAAAGAAATGCTTGTAATTTTAAAAATTAGAAGCAGTATTAAGGAAGAAATCACAAATTCTTGGATTTCTTCAACAAATCCTGAAAACTGTTTATGAGTAAGGGTCTGTACCCCTGTAACTTAACTCTATCGGCTCAGGACCAGAAGGCCTGGTTGAGCCTGAGGATTCTTGGGGACTCAGTACCAAGGGAAGGGGCTACGAGAGATGCTGAGAGGCCCCACATCCCCCCAAATGTTCCACAACCAAAAAGCAGGATGGTGACCTCACAAATGGTACGCAGTCCTCCAAGTGGAAAAGTTTTGTTCCTGGTCAAGAAGGAGGGTTTTATGGAAGGTGTGTGTAGTTAATTGTGTGAATGTATATGAGTGCATAATTGCATGTGAGGGTACATATAAGCCAATGTGTATAATATGTGCCAGTATATATGAGTAGCTTTGTGTGTGTGCCACATGCATGTAGTTCTATGTGAATGTTCATAATTACAGGTGACAGTATTTATGCATAAAAACTGACATGAGCCTAAGTAAGTGTATGTAGTTGTTGTGAGTTTATGGCATGTGCATGAAAAGACTGGGAACTGAAAAGCTCAATGCCACAGATGTCATTCGAGGCGTGTGGCTAGCTTGGTTTTCATAGGATCATGTCTTGTTGCAGACTTTTGTTCGCATGACTAGTCCTCTTGTGTTTACAGTGACATAGGGCTCTTTCTTTTTCAGCTGACAGTCTGCCTTCTAAGCAAACAGGCAGGTGGATGAAGCTGCACATATGGGGGCAGATGCTCTCTAAATAATTACACACACTTCCAGCCCCGGTTGATAGCCCCCATTGAGGCACAACTCTCAGCCTTATGCAAGGCTATGGGTATGTCTGCAGAAATTCTCATAGACCAGCCACAGCTTGAGCAGGGAACACAGGAAGTAGTAGCAAACAGGACAACTTGATTCTTGTCTTACTAAGTAAGAAAGGAGCTCCTCACATGACCACTATTTCTAACAAAGGTGGCATCCTATGACCAGAGTCATAGTCTCTGCCATATATATGTGAATACATATGTATATATATATATAGATAGATAGATGGCAGACATATATTATATATGTGTCTTTACTAAACTATCAACTAGCTGAAACCAAGCCCCTGAATACTAAGACTGTTTCTCTGAATTAAAAACCAAAGAGAAAGTGTCCAATCCATTTATGTTTTTTTTCCCCAAAAATGTTTATTTTATTTTTTCAGGGTTACAAGATTTATTGGTCATGCACCACACCCAGTGCTCCATGCAATACGTGCCCTCCTCAATACCCACCACCAGGCATTTATGTTTTAATCATAAATGAAGGTAGCAAGCCTGAGTTGATTGCAGATGTTACCAGCTGATCAGTCATGCCTATGACTCATCCTTTGTGCAGAGAGATTTTTTTCTATGATATAATTCATATCCCAAAATATCTAGTATTGACTAGCGGTGTTGTCATAGCTGGACCATCTGGCTTCTCCCTTGCTCATTATTAGAAAACTGATCCAGAAATCCTCCAAATCGGTCTGGGAGTAATTTAAAGCAATACCCAAAGGAACAAGAGTGAAAGCTTTTTATAACAGATTAATTGCCTGCCATACAAGTTAACTGATTGATCTTCAAAAGTTAAAGGAAACAAAACAACTAAACATAAATAAAATTTGAGACAAGAACAGAATGGGAAAAAATTGTCACAACAAATAGAACAGAGCATTAATATCCAGGATACAAATAGAAATCACAGAAAGCAATACGAAAAGACAACCCAGAAGAAGTTGGGCAAGGCCAAAGGCATAGCCTAGCCGGCTGCAGGTGAAGGAGGGGCAGGGGCAGAGTCTGTGGAGAATTTAAAAACAGTAATGAAACCAACCACTAGCCAGTCTGCTCTTTACCACTATTACGTACAGCAATTCTGAATAACAACAGTGAAAGCTGTCCTCACTTCCAAGGACGAGCACTCCCACTATGTATCCCATATTGCATACCACTGGCATGAAATATGATGGGCAGCTCCTAGAAGAAGATATGCAAATGACCGAAACACATAAGGCCAATAAGAAAAGGAAGATATTCTATCACTTTTGCCCATTAGACTGACAAAAATATAAACATTCATAATATTCTATTTTAGCAAGGATGAGAGCAAATGGATACACTTAAAAACTGCTGATACAGGGGCACCTGGGTGGCTCAGTAGGTTAAGCATCTGACTGGCTCAGGTCATGGTCCCAGGGTCCTGGGACTGAGGATCGAGATGGGCTCCCCTGTCAATGGGGAGTCTGTTTCTCCCTTCCCTTGCTCCCTGTTCATGCTCTCTCGCTCTCTCTCTAAAATAAAAATAAAATATTTTTTTAAAAAATTATTGGAAAATAGACTCAAAATGGATCAAAGACCTCAATGTAAGACAGGAATCCATCAAAATCCTGGAGGAGAACACAGGCAGCAATCTCTTTGACCTTAGCCACAGCAACTTCTTCCTAGAAACATCTCCAAAGGCAAGGGAAGCAAGGGCAAAAATGAACTATTGGAACTTCATCAAGATCAAAAGCTTTTGCACAGCAAAGGAAACAGTCAACAAAACCAAAAGACAACTGACAGAATGGGTGAAGATATTTGCAAATCTGATAAAGGGCTAGTATCCAAAATCTATAAAGAACTTCTCAAACTCAACACCCAAAGAACAAATAATCCAATCAAGAAATGGGCAGAAGATATGAACAGACATTTCTGCCAAGAGGACGTCCAAATGGCCAACAGACACATGAAAAAGTGCTCCACATCAC
>JAQQSY010002865.1:0-13375 GCA_028646535.1 Procyon lotor
CAGAGCCTCAGAGTCCGGAGGAGCCTTTCCTCATCACTTCCGAAGTCTGCACAGGCCTCCCAGGCGTGGCTGCGCCATCATTCAGTTAAGAGTTTTGTAGGACGGGCCGGTTAGGCTAATGTGTCCGTCCCCCCGCCCCCGCTACTTGTGTATCCTCCTACGGCTGAGGCTGGTTAGGAGCAGCCCCGCTGTGGGGACAACAGCGGACAGCAGGAAGGAGGGCCTGGGCTGACCTCTGCGGGAGGAAATGTTTGCGTAACTGGTCCCGGAACCTGTCTCTAGGAGGGGGGAGGGGCCGAGCACAGCGGGCCCCTGGGACAGGTGGTTTGGTCCCCTCTGCCCAGAAGGAGGTTTCTGAGTCCCTCCCGCGGCTTCTGAAAGCTTTAGAAGCAGTCTGGGAGTGAGGCTTGTGAGAAAGGTGTCCCGCAGCCAAGGGTAGGAGAGAGGCTGTGGGACAGAAGGAGGCAGCTCTTCAGGAGATTAAAAAAAAAAAAAAAAATGGAAACAGCTGGAGTGACCCAAGCCCCTCTAAGCATGAGCATCTGGCTTCCCTAGGAGGCTCCTGTCCGGAATTCACCTGGTCCCCACGGTCATCAGTATGTGTCCCTCGCCCCATGCAGGGCCCTGAGAGGCCCTGATCACAACCAGAGCTGGTTGACTGACAATCACGGCAAAGAAAGTTGTATCATTTCACAAGGTCAAGCACAAAACAAACAACCTGTTTCTGATTTTTCTTTTAAATATAGAGCATATAAACTTTGAGGAGGTCACTTCCAACGTTAAAAGAATGAGGAACCAGTCTCACAGGACAGCATCTCCCAAAGTATATTCTGAAGGATCCTGGTTCTCTGAGACGGTAGAGCTGGTGTCCAGGGGAAACTGAGTCATGCAATCAGGAACAGCAGGGAGAGGCTGCATAGCTCTCAGCCTCCGTTCCCGCGGTAAAGGCTCTGATGTCTGCAGCATCCTGGACTTCCTTGATAGATCCCTCTTTACAAAACGCTTAAAATCTCATGGAACTACTATTTGGCAGAAACCTACACTAACTCGATTTTCCACTCTAACTGGTCTCGAACTCTCAGTATTTGAGCTGAGTGTGTTGTTCCCAGTTGCTTTTTAAGCCACACGGTCAACTCATCTCACTCTAGCATAGCTGGGGGCTAATCGCCTTAGTGTAGAAGGCACATTGCTTGCTGAGTCAAAAAACACTTGAACTTCCTAATGGAGACGAGTCCGTTTGCTTCTCTGAACTTCTGTTTCCTCCTTTGGAAAGTGGGATCTATCTTATCAAATCCCATGGATTTTGAGGACCTTCGCTTTGAGTATGTGAAAGCCCAGAGCTCAGCGCCTGATGCACAACAAATAATTGGTAGAGAATAAATGCAGAACCTAGACTTCAAATGGGATAGAGAAGTGGCCCCAAGTCTGAGCCGGGGAATGGCACCGAAAACAGTCAAGGAAAACCCGAAGGACAAGTGAGTCTCTTCTTGAGAAAAAGCATATAGACTAAAAAGTGCAGTACTTTGGGACAAGAATGGAAGGAAGAGAGAGAGAAAGAAAGAAACGTTTTTAAGAATTTTTGACTCAGGACACCTGGGTGGTTCAGTCGGTTAAGGGTCTGACTTCCATTGACATCATGATGTCAGGAGGTCCTGGGATTGAGCCCACTGAGGGGCTCTGTGCTCCTCTCTCCCTCTGCCCTTCATCCCACTCATGCTTGTGCTCTCTCTCTCTCTTTATTTTTTTTAAAGATTTTATTTATTTCTTTGACAGAGAGAAAGCAAGAGAGCACAGGCAGGGGGAGCAGCAGAGGGAGAGGGAGAAGCAGGCGCCCTTGCTGAGCTGGGAGCCCGCTTGTCCCCTATGTCCCCACAACTCCCTCCCCCACAGAAGACAACAGGCTAGCTTGCTTAGAGATGCAGCCCAGAGCCTGGGGCAGGGCCTGATTCACAGGATAAGCTCAGTCTACATTCACTCACCGCTTGGACCATGAGGACTACCACTAAGGTTGTTAGAACCCAGAGGAGGAAGTGTCGAACCTCGCGGTTTCCCAGATGGGGAATCAGAGGCAGAGGCGGTCATTTGCCCAGAGGGCGTGAAGGCGAACTTCTGCAGGCCAAGTCGGTCCTGCATGTCCTTGGGTTCTTTCTCATGGGCAGTAGTGGCCGCTAAGAGCGGCAGCTACTTATCTCCTCCCACAATCTGCCTGCCAGGTTATCATGAAGACAGATCTCAGAACAAATTGTGACGTCCATAAAAATACCTATAAAACAAACATTTATTGGCAAGTAGCCACAAAACTGGTCCCGACCATCTGCTCTGTAAAGTCAGTGAAGGCCCAGCTCTCCGCTTTTAGGCGCTCTACCGCCTTGCCTACAGGGTCCGCTCAGGGAAGACGCGACCTTCTAGAGACTGCTGCTTGGGTCAGCCAAGCAGGTAGCTTGGAACATGGGCTCCTCAAGGATCTAGCCCCACCCATCATCTTTAAGTGAAATTCTTTTCCTCTGAGCAGGAAAGGGGGGGGTGTCTCATTTTGGATAATCTGCATATCTTGAATACCACTGATTTCACCCAAGGAGAGCTCATTTCTAATCCCCGTTACGCTGGGGCGCCTGGGTGGCTCAGTTGGTTAAGCGTCTGCATAGCATAAGAATATGATCCCAGGGTCCTGGGTTCGAGCCCGCACCAGGCTCTCTGCTCTGCGGGGAGCCTGCTTCTCCCTCTCCCTCTGCTATCCCCCCGCTTGTGTTCTCTCTCTCTGTCAAATCAATAAATAATCTTTTTAAAAAAATTAAAAAATTATGCTTGTTTGCTAATGACGAACCATGAATTTTGTGGATGCCTTGTCATTATGGGTAGGGTTCTCTGGGCTAAACGGCAAAGCCGCAGGGGTGAACGGAGAGTGGCAGGGCTGCAGAGGTGCGGCGAGCTGTTTGTGGGATTATGTTTCTTCTTAATGCCCAGGGACCACAGGTGGAAGAATTCTCACTCTGGAAACCAGCAGCAGGAGCCCTCCATCCAGCCCCCCCAACCCCTGACCAGTGGAGAGGTCGTTATTAAACCCTTACCAGCACACCACTGGCTAGCCGGGTGACCTCTGGAGCGTGGTCTATCTGAGGGAATGACGCCCTCCCCCACACGACTACCTCTGGACCACTGAGACTCTGTCCTGGCTGCACTTTAGAAATTACTTGGGACCTTTAAGATAATACTGATCCCTACGTCCCTGCTGATGTGAGTCTGACTTTGCTGAATTGGGGCCTGGATAACAGCATCCATTTATTTATTTGTTTTTTTTTTAAGATTTTATTTATTTATTTATTTATTTATTTATTTATTTATTTGAGAAGGAGAGAGAAAGAGTAAGCAAACCGGGGGAGGGGGAGGGGTGAGAAGAACGTAGAACCTGATGTGGGGCTTGATCTCTCAACTGGAAAGAAAACCTCCTTGGGGAGGCTCACCCCCAGGGAGAGGGAGCTGGACAGCCCCTCTGGGGGCAGGGGGATGAGACCAGCACCTCAAAGCGAGGGTGTAAGGTGAGCTCTGCAGGATTGGGGGAGGGAAGCTGATCCCCCAGAGTAGGGTAAGGACTTAGTGTCCTCCTCCTCAAAGGACAACTTTTAGCACAGTGGTAGGATGTCTTTGTAGCCCTTGGCTACCCTTTCCAGGTAATGTGCAGCTATGGCTGGTTCTGCATCCCTACCCAACACAAACACCCGTGCGGGCATTGCTCCGCTTGTACCAGGAAACGGATTTCCCTTCACTTCTCCACGCAAGGCATTGCCTTCCATCGGCAGGGGCCAAGGGCGGGCTGCCCCAAGATGAGCTGCTTTGGCGCAAAGATTATTTTGAATTAGGAAGCATCAAAGCCCAGCAGATTCGGGAAAAGCTCTTTACCTTCCCCTCAACCGCCTAAAAAGAATTTAGATGGAGAATCTGCTCCAGGAAGACACAGAGAACTACATTATGACATAAAGTAGGCATGGTAGGGGTGTCAGGGTGGCTCAGTAGGTTGAGCCTCTGATTCCTGATTTTGGCCCAGGTCATGATCTTGGGGTTGTGAGATCGAGCCCCACGTCAGGCTCCACGCTGGGCATGGAGCCTGCTTAAGATTTATACTCCTCTTCTCTCTCTGTCCCTCCCCCTCTCTCTAAATAATAATAATAGTAATAATAATAATAAGGTAGATAAGGTAAAAAGGGAGGAGCCTAGCAAGGCCTATTTGAGCCAACTCCTTTATGTTCCATTGTTCCTGGGGTGGGGGCCCAGCAAACATTTGTTAATCAAACATTTACTCTTTTTCATCTTCCTGTGAATTACATTTCTTCCTTGAAGTGCCAGACCCCCACCCCTTTCTCCTTAGCTCAGGGTGACACATGTACCTCATTTCACCTGTCTTTGAAATTTTCACATCTATGTGGATTCCTCATATGTATTCTATTAAATTTCATTTTCTCCTGTTAATCTGTCTCATGTCACTTTGATTCTTTGGCTGGAAGGATCTTGAAGGGGACAGGATATTCTTGCTCCCCAACACTGCATATCCCAAATTTACTATCTTCCCTCTAGGCAGAGCCCTGGGGGCTGGGGCCGGCCTGGTCTGTTGGGGTCTCTCTCACTCTGGGAGTGTGTGTATGTGGGAGGCTTGGGAGTCCAGGGCAGGGGACTTGGACTAGCATGCCATTCCTGCAGTCACCACCAGGGACCCCATCCAGCATTGCCTTGATCTTGACCTCTGGGCCACACACATTTAATAAATGAATGCCACAAGCGTTTGCCTGACTCCCAGGCCCCAGGCTGAGCTCGGCCTGAAACAGCGGAGGAGTCAAGATAGGGCAATGGAGGGGCGCCTGGGTGGTTCGGTGGGTTAAAGCCTCTGCCTTCGACTCAGGTCATGATCTCAGGATCCTGGGATCGAACCCCGCCTTGGGCTCTCTGCTTGTCGGGGAGCCTGCTTCCCCCTCTCTCTCTGCTTGCCTCTCTGCCTGCTTGTGATCTCTCTCTCTCTGTCAAATAAACAAATAAAATCTTTTTTTTTTTTTTTTTTTAAAGATTTTATTTATTTGACAGCGAGAAACACAGCCAGAGAGGGAACACAAGCAGAGGGAATGGTAGCGGGAGAAGCAGGCTTCCCGCAGAGCAGGGAGCCCGATGCGGGGCTTGATCCCAGGACCCTGGGATCTGACCTGGGCCGAAGGCAGCCGCTTAACGACTGAGCCACCCAGGCGCCCCATAAACAAATAAAATCTTAAGAAAAAAAAAAAAAAAAAGATAGGGCAATGGAAGACAGACTTTGACCCCAGGCAAAGGAAACGCTGGGAGAGGAGAGGCTGGGTCAGACCTGGGCTGGATGTGTGCATCAAGGGCCAGGGCCACTAACCTGGCCTGAGGATACGTGGTGGGAGGGCTTCCCGGAGGAGGAGGTCCTGGGGGGCAGGGTTGGGATCTCCACCGGCCTCAGAGAAGGGGATTCCCGGAGACTGGGGGAAAAGGCTACTTGGGGATCTGTGACAAAAGCAGACTCGAGGCCCCAGCTCCAAGGGGACCCCTTAGCCCCACCCTGGTTTGCCACACCTTCCTAACTAGAGTCGGTCCTCCACTCCCCTCAGGCCGAGCAGCTCCACCTCCTTATTCCGTTCACGTCTTGTACATTCATTTGCACACTTTTTAGCTCTTTAGCGGTTAGTTCCTGCCCTCTTCCTACAGTCTTCCCTCTTGCCAACAGCGGAAAGCACGCATTTCTACGTACCCCGGATTAGGTGGGCCGGCTTTCTCCCCAGCGCGCCTTTGTGCACACTCTCCCACGCCCCCCTCCGCTCCCAGAGCACAGACGTCTTCAAGAGCCGCCCCGAACCTCGTTTGCACAACCCTCGTCCCCTCCTATCCCTGCGCCTCCAGTGGGTCCCGGGCCGCGGCCCCGCCCCCCTGCCCGCCCCCTTCCAGAGGCTGGGCCGCGGCCTCGCGCCCATTGGCCGCTGGGCGGACTGGTCCCGGCCGGGGCTGTGATTGCCGCCAGCCGATGTCAGTCCCGGAGCGCGCGCGGGTGGCGGGGCGCGCGGCCCGGCTGGCAGCCGCAGGTGGGGCTGCTCTCGGCGAGGGACCCAGCCCGGGAGCTCCGGAGCCCCGCAGCCCCGCGGAGAGTGCCCAGGATGCCCCGCGGGGACTCCGAGCAGGTGCGCTACTGCGCGCGCCTCTCCTACCTCTGGCTCAAGTTCTCGCTGGTCGTCTACTCCACGGTGTTCTGGGTGAGTGCCCCTTAGATAGGGGGTGTGGTGCCGACAGTCCCCGGACCGCCCCCACGCCGTACGGGGGTAGGGTCTAGTCTCGGCTGCTCCAAGGAGGGCGCGGGGAGTGCACGCCTGGTTCCTCGTCCCCCTGTCCCCGGGAAGCAGGAAATTCTGGCGCCCCGGCTCAGCCTGAATTTCAGCGGCGGATGGGTGCGGAGCGTTAAAGCGCGTTGACGACGACAAAGGAGCACTCACCTGTGCTCACCTGTGGCTCACCTGTGTGCACCTGCCCAGATCGTTGGTTTTCCGCGGCGGCTGCGCCTCGGCTGGCGCTCCAGGAGGTGGTTCCGGCGTGGTGCGCGCCCGCCCACCGGCCCGCCCGAGTGTTACGGAGTTTTCCTCCCCATCAGCTTGTGGGGAAGAAGTGGTCTGGCTTTGCGGTCTGGATTGGGCGGAGAAACCTGGACTCCCACTAGCTACTTGCGGACGTCCCACAGCGAGATGCTTCCCTATCGTGTCTCGGTTTCCTCCACGGTGGAAGGAGGATGGGCGTGCCTTGCCCGCGCAGTAGTTGGGAGGATTCCACCAGATCACGTCTGGGGGGGTCTCCAGCTGCTCCTGGATGTCGGGCCACTGAACTTTACCTCTTCTTGTGTATTGCTGGGCGGCAGGGTGTTAGTGGTTGGACGTGAACTAGACTTCGAATCCTGCCGCTACCACTTTCTAGCTGAGTGTTCTTGAGGAAGTTACCTAAACTCTCTGGGCCACAGTTCCTTCATGTGCAAATAGAAACAGTAGTTATATTCAACTTTAAGGATGGGTGTGGAGATTGAATGAAGTAGGCCAAGTACAGTGCTCAGGACTCGGACCAGTGAAGAGCTTAAGAAGCGTGAGCTGCTATTGTTATTATTATTATTATTATCATTATCATCATCATTGACTAGGAAGCTGGGCCCTCCTGGTAAGCTGTCACGAGAGACTGATTTTTTTTAAAGATTTTATTTATTTATTTGATAGAGAGAGAGAGATCACAAGTAGGCAGAGAGGCAGGCAGAGAGAGAGGGGGAAGCAGGCTCCCTGCTGAGCAGAGAGCCCTATGTGGGGCTCGATCCCAGGACCCTGAGATCATGACCTGAGCCGAAGGCAGAGGCTTTAACCCACTGAGCCACTCAGGCGCCCTGAGAGACTGATTTCTTTATGAAGATTTCAGACCAGGCTGGACCCGCAGCTAGAAATGAGGACATCTGTCTATAGGTCAGCTCCAGCCTTGCCATTCTAGAATTCTCTCCTGCCCCCGGTAGCCACAGGCCAGACTTGCCCAGGGACTGGAGGGGAGATCCCAGGCTCTCATCCCTCCTGAAACAAATGCACACCCTATTCTCCTCTCCGGACCCGGCTGGATCTATTCTGTTAGTGGGAGTAGCTAGATCTGTCTGATAACAGCTTTCACTTTCCATTTGACCCCTCTATGGATACGACCTTGCCTGGTGGGCAAGAGGTCCAGATTCTAGATTCTAGTCTTACTCTGTTTTTGACTCACTGGGAGATCTTAGGCAAGCACTTCCTTGTTTGGGACCCCAGAGCTGTCAAGGGACTTGCCTATCTAGAGAATTAGGCGAAGCTCCGGAGGCGATTCTAGTTTGTAGTCAGAGTTGTTGACTGCCGGACCTGATGGTCTCTCCCAAGCCCCTTGGTTCTGATTTTGGGATTATCTGCCTGCCCCTTGCCTGTCTGGCCACGGAGCTCTTCTCTCTGGAGGTCACAGCTGAAAGAGGGAGGGGGGTAGGAGGGTAGGTAAGAAGATAAGGGAAGACCAGGAGTCAGTGGGGGGGGGGAGCTGTGTTTCTGGCTTCACCCTTTCTCTCCATGTGTAATCCCTGACGGGTCTCTTAACCCCCTTGTGCCTCCATATTCCCATCTATAAAATGGGTAACTGATACCCTGCCCACTCCTCACTGGATTGTTTTTAGAACTAGAGATATGGGAGGATAGTGGCATGTGGGTGAAACTGGTGGTGTATAAAAGGGAGTTATACCGTTACAATTGAACTTGATTGTCAAGGCCTTGTTCTGTCACTGTCCCCATGGCCTGGAGGGAGGCCACCCACTAGCCCTTTGCTTTGCACCTCTCGGGGCCGGGTGGGACTCGGAACTTGGAATCTTTTCTCTCCAGCCAACCGTGCTTGCCTTACCAAATCCTTGACTTCCCATCCCTGGAAGTATTTCTGCTTAAAACCTTCCCACTTGTGCCAAGAACTCAGCCACCTGCCAACCCTGCCAGGGTGTCTCTAGGTGCTAGATTTTCACCGCAGGGCAGAGGCGCAGCATGAGGAAGTAATGTGTCCCAGACTGGCTTTGCTGCTGATTGGAAACCCCTTATTGGAAGGCCCATTATCTCTGGTACCATCCCCTGGGGTGAGGAATGGGGCCGAGGGTTACTTGCTTTATAAGCTCAAAGTACTAACACCTTCATCTCAGGCTTCGGTCTGGAAGGGGCCATACGTTTTACCATAGCCTCGTACCTTCCATAAGACTTTCTGCTTTCAGTCTTATCAAATAAGAAACGCAAGGACTCTGTAGTTTTAAGTAACGAAAGTTGTCATCAGTGATAAACCTCCTGCCTGCTCCTCTCCCTGGCCCACCCTGTCCAGAGGGATCATCTATGATCAGTTTCTTATTTGTTTCAAAGATAGCATCCTAGCTGCAGGTTGCCCTAGGTGCAGAGGGGTGCCTGTAGTACATATTCTTTTTTTTCCCCGTATAAGGTAACACATGATACACAGCTCTGCCCTTACCTTTTGACTTACATTTAAGTCCATGTGAATTTCGGAGCTCTGGCAGTGGCCGCCTCCTTCTATCCGATGGCTACACTGCAGGCTCTGCCCAAAGTCATTCAATCAGTCCCCCGCTGGGGAACTTGGGTTGTTTCCCCGTCTTCGGTGACTTCAAACAGCAGCGCAGCAAGGAGCGTTGAAGGCATCATTTTGCACGTGTGTGTGTATCTGCAGGGTGATTTCTTGAAGGAGAACCAGTTTGAAAGATACGCGAATGTACAGTACACACAGAAATGCGCCTGTCCGAGGCGTATGCAGCCTGATGGATTTTTACAAAGTGAACACACATGTGTAATCCGCCCCAGGTCAACCGCTAGAATGGAGAGCAGAAGCCAGAAGGCCCCCCCTGCGCCCGCTTCCAGTCACCAGCCCCTCCCTCTGGCAGTGATCGCAGTCGGAATGCCTACTAGCATTGAACCGCTTTGCCTGGTTTTGTGCGCCTGTTAAAAATTTTGATTTTTTTTGGTTTTAAATTGCCCTACATAGAGCTTATACCAATTATAGTTTTCTTTGCTCCCTTACTTTAAACTGACTCACTTTTTAATCTTAAATTATTTTTTAAAAGGAGGCTATCACCCCTGCCAACAGGAAACTGACATTCAGCATGGACAAGAGCGTGTAACTGTCACAGTAAATAGCGCAGGGAAAACAAAACGTTCCCAGATCCTGGCTGGAGCCTGTGGGTGATGCAGGCTGTGGACCTGAGTTCTGTGTTCAGAAGGCAGACTGGCAAGTGTTTGTGAGGCGGGAAGACGAACTCGCACCAACCAGATCTGCTCCTGGCCGCAGTGGGAAGGATGGAAAGGGAAGCGAGCGGTGAAAACTTCTCAGTCTATGAGGCAGTGTAACTGTGACCTTGAACCCCTCACGTGATCTACTGTCCCACACCTGGGGGCCCTCTTGTTTTCAGAGTCCCTTCTCAGTCCGTTCTCAGCCCCAGTTTAGTGCTCCTTCCTGTAGGTCTCTGAGGATGTCTCCATGAGGAATGAGCTCACCCAGAGGCATTGGAGACTCCTCTTCCCACCATGCAGTGTGAATCATTCTGACACATGTGCCCTCAGCCCACTGGGGCCACACCTCTAATTTTAGCACTGACCACAGGGTATCCTAGAGATCCGTTTACACAACTGTTTTTCTTTGCTGGACTTTGGGCTCCTGGAGGTCAGGGGCGTAGCTGGTTCATGTCCTCTCTCCCAGTGCTGCTGTTGGGGCCGGGCGCAGGGTGAGGCTCAGGGAAAGCTTGCTGCACTGGGGGGTTGGGGGTCAAGTCCCAACCTGTATCTTATGAGCAAGAATCCGAGGTGAGGGCATGAGTTGGGTGTATAGCCAACCATGGTCGGATTTGCTGAGGCCTTGAATTTGCAGAGTGGCCTGTGCTTCTTTCTATTTTCCTACAGTTTAACGTTTAAGAGTGTGGAGCCCGTACTAGGCTGCACGAGTTCAAATCCCAGCTCCGGTATTTTATCAGTTGCGTGACCTAGACATTAACTTCCACGCGCCTCCATTGCCTTATCTGTAAAGTGGGTGATCCCGGAGAGTTGTCAAGACCCTGAAACGGATGAATATACAGAAGAGCTCACAGCGGTGCCTGGCACAGTAGCGTGAACACTACATCCACTGCTTAAGGTTTGGCTGATCTTTTCCCACGCTCCTCTGTTTTTCTAGGAACTCAAGATCCATAGACTGAGAATTCGAAGGGTCCTTGAAGGCACCTCTAGAGTGACCTTTTCATTTCCCCCGAGGAAAACAGGCCTGGAAAGGGGAAGCGAGTTGCTTCAGACTCCATAGCAAGTTTGGGACAGACCAAGAGCAGGACCCAGGCGGTCTGACAGCACTGGGTGGCCATGGCCTTCAGCAGCCCTCCCCCTGCCCCCACCCCCCATGGATTCCCCCTGCTGTCAGGGCCCAAGGTGTGGGTGGAGGATAGCATTTCTGGAAGGAGCCCTGTCCCTCCCAGTTAAGCACTGGATGAAGCCAGACAAAAGAGAAAGTAGATTCAGTTTCCAGCAGGAATTTCTAACTTTCAAAAAGAGCTTTGTTGTCTCTGTGAAAATAATATGTGTGCTTAGTTAAAAAAAAAAAAAAACCTTTCGGGCAATTCGGGCGAGCAGATTGAAGACAGTGGACGTCACCTTTGTTCTGGCCCTGGATGCTAATAAACACACACCTGGGACATCTCCTCGTACCCATAGGCACACGCATTTATTTCCTGCATTTAAAAAATTACTATTGTGCTTGAATCCTCAGGCAGGTTCATTTTCCTCTTGTTCTAGGCAAGCATTTCAAAGAGAAAACCGTGAAATTCAAGCAGAAAGTGACTTCTTCCTGGACAAGCAGCCACCAGGCCTAACAGGCTGTTGGAGAAGATCTGGAAGCCATGGGACTAGGGTCCCTTCTCCCAGCCTGGCCGAGGGGCCTTCCAAATCCAGAGAGTGGAGAAGGCAGACTTGGAAGGCGCTTGGAGAACCTTCCAAAGCATTCGTTTCACAGACAAGCAGACCAAGGCCTCAGGGAAGTTTCTTTGCCCTTAGATTAGGGTTCTGAGCCTGGGCCCTTCTCTTCGTGTAAGAGAGGCATTGTTTTAAGTTGTAGGAAGGGATTGGGACTTCCCCGTCTTTGGCTGTTTGTTCCCAGGATGCAGAGGTAACAACCTGTCCTTTTTACCCAACCTCACCTCTCCGGTGACTCACAGTGCCAGCCTGGGGTGGAGCTCAGAGTAAACCAGATAAGAGACTGATAATGAAATTTCTGTACCGGCTGGCTCCACGTACAGGGGGAAAGAGGTCTTCTGGGTTAGTCCAGTACACACAAGACTGAGAGTAACCTCTTGTCCAGAGAGAACCCGTGCATGTGAGTGCATTTGAATTGCATCTTAATGGGAGGCGGGGAGTCCAGTCCTGACCTGCCATTCCCTCCAGCGTGGAGGTAATTCTTTGCTCATTCAGTCAACAAATAGTTATTTGATGCCTAGTGTGTAGGCCAGGGACTGTGATGTTTACTGGGAAATAGCTATGAACAAGACAGACTTAGTCCAGACCTTGGAAGACGGACACGTTAGTAAGGAAACGTAGCCTGTGCTTGGGGCTAAAGAGGAAATTAGGGAGCAAGGGGAGGAGATGAAACTTCCTACTTTCATGGTGTGGTCAAGGAAGGACTTTATGGGGAGCTGACATTTCAGCAGAGGCCCAAGGAATGAAAGGGAGCCAGCCATAAAAAAAGGCCTGTACAGAGCATCTCAGACAGAGGGAGTAGTCAGTACAAAGGCCCTGGGGTAGGCCAGCATGGCTGAAGCAGATGGGGAAGCCTAAGAAGGGCCAAGTTGTGGGTGGAGAGGGTTGCAGGGGCCTGGTCCTATGAGGAGTAGGGGTCCCAGGGACTGAAAGTGGAAGTTTCCTTGTTAGGACCTGATGGCAGGGCCCCTGGGGACATAAATCAAGGCTGCTTCTGCTGTGTGACGCTGGGTAAAGGACCACCTCTCTGAGCCTCCCACACTTCTCATCTCTGGATATGCCAGAGACCTGGGGGAGGCTTCTGCAAGAGGAGAGATGCAAAGACACCGAGCACCCGGTAGGGCCTGGTGTCCCTGGGGGCCTTGCAGAGCTCACGGGGGCTGGGGCTTAAATGTGAGACCTTCTGGAGTCTGCCAGGGACGCTCTGTCTGCCTAGAGCAGATGGCTGTGGCCATAGCCTTTGGCTGAGAAGTCTGACCCATTGGGCGTGCATGTGGCCTTTCCCGGGGGTGGGTCCTCCCCACCCCTCAGTTCCTGGGCTTTAGCGGGGCACCGGCAGAAACTGGGCACGTCACGGGCACTAGCGTCCAGGCAGAGGCCGTCCTAGAAGTTTCCCACAAGGCTGAGCGCTGGCCCCAGTGCCTGGGGCTGTGGGGCCCGGAGAGGTACTGCCAAGAGCCCGGGCGCGGTGTGTCCCCGTGGCAGGGAGTGGCAGACAGGTGGCAGACAGAACTCAGGGTCACAGTCTACACCACCCACAGTACCTAGCTAGGATTTAATAAAGTTGTTCCTCCACAACCCCTGTCCTCCTCTTCTTTCTGCTCCGATCATGGGTCCCCCCTTCTCGGGGATGGAAAGAGTCAAGTGGCCACTGCCACCCCTCCAGGGAGCCCAGAACCCAACTGTCTGTCCACTGCTGACTCAGTGTCCCCGCCAGAGCCTCCTGGGAGCCCCTGGCCGGCCCCGCCCCCATCACGGAATGTCTGCAGCTGCCCTGAGCTCTCTGCCAGCGCTCAGAGAGTGACAGCCTCTCAGGGGACAGGGCTGGCCCCTCTCTCCACCCCCCAGCCCAGCACAAGGCCAGG